>JAQGBT010000888.1:0-39603 GCA_034698585.1 Disparrhopalites patrizii | reverse complement strand
AAGAGAGACAAAGAGAGAGAAAGAGAGAGAAAGAGAGAGAAAGAGAGAACGAAAAAAGAGAGAATGACAGAGAAAGATAGGGAAAGAAAGACAGAGAGAATGAAAGAGAAAGTTACAGTCAGAAAGGAGAAAAAAGAAAAAAAGACTCATTTTCTCCACTACACCCTGACATCCCTTTGCCCACTTGTATGCTGGGAAAAAGGCGTATAAATAGGGTGATTCAAACTATTCTGGTAATGGTTCCACAATGTGCGTCAACAAACGACGGGGTGGTTAGGAAACCAACCCGTAATAGTCCGTAACGTGTAACTGCTCTTCTGTCTCACATTTGACTTTTTTTCTTATTTTCCATTGCTTCCTTTCCCCTTTTTTGTGGACTCTAATGTGCCTTTCTCTAGTTTAATTCGTATGTTTCCGCTTTTGCCTTTCACTTTTCTACCTGTCTTTTTATTCTCTCTCTCCGACCACTTTCTATGACTATAGCTTTCTGAGAATCATTTTCGCTACCATTCTTTCTTTCTGTCATTGCTCTTCCTGTTCTTTTATTTGGAATCCTAATTTTTGTCTTTCTTCTATCGTGTTTTCTCTCTCACTCTCTATTAGCATTTGATTCCTGCTTTCTCTCTGATTACGCTTTCTCTTGTTAATTTCTTCTCTTTTGCTATAACTTGTCTTCTTTCGTCGGCTTTTTTACGCTGTTTGAACTTTCTTTTATATCCACTTTCTCTTCTTTTGCGTTTTATCCTATATTTTGCTTTCTCTCAGTATCTTTGCAATTTTTCTTTATTCGATGTCTCCCTCTATTCGCTCTTTCTCTCTGTTTCTTAGTTTTCTCATTCCCTCTGACTTTTCTCTTTGTACTTGTTTCCATTTTTTGCTTTATTTTTCTCTTTTGTCTTTCCTCCTTTCTTTTGTTTTCTTTCTGCATCTTTGCGCTTTGCCTTTCTTTTGTATTCTGTCTCACTATTTGTCTCTCTTTTATATTTTTTCTCTTTCTACTTTTCCTCTTTTTTGGTACTTTCCCTATCCATCTCAGCAGTTTGCTTCTGATTTTTCTCTCTTCTATCTCTCTTTTTGGACTTTCTCTTCTTCCGCAGCTTTCATCCTTCCCTCGCCAACTCCTACAAATTCCGTGTCTCCTTCCGTTCCTACACACCAGTCTAAAAAAAATTGTCACTGGCATTGTACTTTAGCCTCGTCTTCACGTCTCTTGATTTCATGTTCCATGAGCTCATAATTTTTTTTTTTTGGACATACTACACTTGAACCATATCTTACAGAGAACTCTCATGCTCCAACAAGTTTTGGTTGAAGTAGCTACCTACGTGCCGGTTGTCCTTGTTTTTTTTTTCTTGGCGTGAGGAGGAGGAGAAAATTGTACTAGGGGAAGGCTTTGAAATGATGACAAGTCATAATGAGAGGCAGAGGAGCCAAAGAGGACACGAGGAGGCTGAAGAGAGGCATATCTTCCTGGTAATTATTAAGTGTGACGACACGAGTCGGCTGCCAAAGCATGTCCCGGCCTGCGTACGTTTCATGAGGGAAGTTATGAATAAATATGTATATATACAAACTAAATATATGTGCAATGGGAATAATAGTGGGGGAGTTAGTAGCAGTGAGCATTATTACGGGAGGAAATTTATATTTATGAAATGTTTCTTCTTATAGTTCCTCTGCCCCTGGTGGCAGCATAAGTTTAAGGGCGGGCTAGTTTGTTCCTGCGAACGGGGAACCCCGGTGTACATTGAGAGAGAGACAGAGAGAGAAAGAGAGAGAGGGAAAGTAAGAGAAAGAGAGAGAAAGCGAGAGAGAGAAAGAGAGGGACAAGAGAAGGAGCAAACAACAGCCCATTAATTCTCTGTCAAAAACCTTGGGAGAGAACACCCACAAGAAATCAGTAGAGCAAGAGACACTTTCCACCATGCACGACTCTTTGGACGAGCTTTCTGTTTGCATGAAATCAAATAATTATATATGCTCCTATATCAAATCAGTTTATATACACAATAGTCTCTAATACTCAGGCTCCTTAGTGATGATGGTAGAAGGAGATGGAATGGGAGAAATAGGAGGAATATAGCCCGCGTGATTGTAATCATTCCCATATATTTGCCCCACCCCGACTAACATGCATGGGGAGAGAGGAGTGAAAGAGAGAGGCTGGAAGAGAGAGAGAGACGTACAAAGAGAGAGAGAGACAGAGGGAGATGGAGAACGAGAGAGAGAGGAGACTACATGGTGAGAGGGGAAAGGGAAAGATTTCTATGGGGAAAATTAAAGGAAATAATAAAAATAATACGAAATAAATTACGAGGGAAGTCGTAATCACTTTTTAACTCCAAGTAACTGTCAAGTGAATCTCTCACGCCTTTCTCTGTTGGCTGCTGTACACAGAACAGCCGGAGACCCTCGTGGGTGGCATTCCGGGCTGTTTCCATTCTATTGATACAGATGTGAATGGGACTTGCTCCGGATTCATCTCTTATTCCTATTTCATTTTCTTATCTGGGATTCCCCACTCTGTTCTATTGCTGCTTTCCCTATTTTTTTGTGTCCAAAAATTATCTTTGGATTCTGGATGCTATTATATAGGAATCGGGGAAAGTTTTGTTAAACTATCGTTGTATTTGCTGCTTTCTCCCTTTGATGGTATTTCACCGTATCACGTCATTCTGTAGAGATTTCCGTCTACCTTCCTTTTTTCTCCTTTTTCATTTGACCTTTCTCTATTTTTGTGGGCTCAAATGTGCTCACTTTTCCCGGTTTTGTTTTTGCTGACTGTTTTCGCTTTTCCTTTCTCTGACTATTTTTCTATCCATTTTCGGTCTCAACATTTTTTCTCTTAGTTTCTCTCGTTCCAGTTTTCTCTGTCTCGACCTTTTTTTCTCTTTCATTCTCTGTTTTTCAATGTCCACATTATCTCAACCAGTCTATATCCCGTTTTCCTCCCTCCCATTATCCTCTCCTCCAATTTTCCCTTTCGCGACCGTTGTATTTTGGAATTTCAGTACAGACTTCATCCAAACTTGATCGAGTGCCTTCTCTCATCCCAGCTCCATATATAGATTGCAATTGCCAGGAGGAATTTTGTTCAGCATTGGATGTATGTATTTACTAGTAGACGTGGTTGTGCTAGGAGCTGTAATGATTAACTTATCATGCTCCCCGTGTGCTACTTGTTCCGAACAACTTGTCTTCACCCAAGACATGAGGCTTTCCCCTCCACCATAAATCATTACACTCTTTCCCCGTCGTTTCCCAATGAGCCCGTCTCTATCCCTCTATTGCTCTCCCCCCCCCCTTTCTCTCTCTCATTCCCTCTGTCTCTCTGCCGCCCGTTGAATTTCACTTGGACAAAAAAAATCGTTGGAGAGGAATCTGTATGTGTAAACCGCAAAGAGAAAGAGCGGTTCTCTTCTTCCTTTCTCCCTTATGCCTCTCTCTCCCCTCTGTAACAAGTTGGGGAAATGAATTGCGTCCGTAATGAAAGGTGGTATCTGTAGGTATTGATTGTGGGAATTTGTGGCACGGTTACTGAACCTGCACATGTTGAAATGAAGGGTGGTTGTGGACAAAGTCAAAGAGAGAGAAAGAAAAGGTAGAAAAGGTGGGAAAGAGGGGGAAATTAAAGGAAAGATGGCGGAAGAGAGAATTAAAGCAAAACTGAGAAAAGAAAAAAAAATTAAGCAAGCGAACAAAGGAGAAAAATGCTAGAGAAAAAGAAACAGAACATAGGAGGAGAGAAAAAAGAGGGAAACAGCGAAAGAGAAAGAAAAATGAAAGAGAACCAAGGAGGAGGGAGGCAAGACGAAAATAGAGAAAGAGGTAGAGAAAAGAGGACAGGAGAAAGAAAAGCAAAAGCGACAGAGGTAAAAGAGGAAAATAGAAAGACACAGAGGTAAAAGAGGAAAAGAGGGAGCGAAAAGCGAGAAAGAAAAGAGAGGAAAAGAGAAAACGGAGAGCAAGAAACAGAAAAGAGGAAAAGAGAAAACGAAGAGCAAGAAACAGAAAAGAGGAAAAGAGAGAACGAAAATCGAGAAAGAGAGAAAGAAAAGAGAAAAATAGAGAAAAAATAGAAAAATAGTGAGCGAAAGAAGGAAAGGAGATGAAGTGAAGGAAAAAGAGGAAAGTGGAAGAGAGAGTGACAGAAACAAGAAAAGGGAGAAAATGACTAAAACGTAACAGAAAGAAAAAAGTGGAACAAAGAGACGGAAAAGATTTAATAAGAACAATTACTATATAATTATTTATACGGAGATGAGTTCACCTCCAACCACATTTCACCTTCCTTTCCCTCCGCTCATAAATTGTTCGTGAAACCTGTCGGAGTAATTTTTTTTTTGGCGAGGTGGAAGTATTTATGATTTTAGCCCAATGCATCATCTCCGTTGGGGATGAAGTTGTGGAAGGTAAAAGTGAGACAAGAGCTCCTTATTGGATCTTCCCTCTTATCTTTCCGATGGAGGAATGAAGGCGCCTTTTGTGATTTATTATGGAACCACAAGGATTAGTAATCTCTCCGTCGCTTCTTCCGGCTCCCCTCTATCTCTCTCTTTCAACAATTTCCTAGAGAGACTACAATTTTTTTGGGGAGGAAGTAGACGGAAAATTCCATGGAAAATGTTCCAGGCGGCAGAGGGAAATGGCGGTCTCGGCATGTACAGAAATTTCCACATTGATCTCATTAATTGGTGGGGAATGCAAACAATGGGTATATACACGCTTGAAAAGCCAAAGTTTTTGGGTGGGAGAGTCGGTCTTTGTTTATAGATTAATTGCTTTTGAGTGAGCCTCCTCCCACCAAACTATTCTCATGGTCCTTTCTCTCTCTCTCTCTCGTAGCTTGTATAACCACTTCCCAATAAATTTTATCTCGGAGTATATGGGCCAAACTTCCGTTTACTGGCGTTTCTCTTTCCTCTCTTTCCTTTTCTCACTCTGTATTGTCACCCTTGGTCTCTGTCATTCCTTCCTTTGTTTTTACAATTTTTATATCTCTTTTAAATTTTGCTTCCCTGTAAATTTTACATGGACTTTCTCCTGGGACGGTTTTTGCAATTTCTTTTTCCTATCCAAGCTTTCTTCTGGATGTTGCTTTCTCTTCGTTGTAAATTATTCTATTTTGAATTTCGGCTGTCTCTTTAGTGCCTATTTCGCATTCCTTTCTTCTCTTTACTGCCTATTTTGTATTTCTGCGCTCTATATAGTGTCTACTTTGAGTTTCTACTTTCTCCGAATTTCCTCTTTAGAAAATCTGCGTTCCTACTTTCTCCTGATTTCTTATTTAGAATTTTTGGGTTCTCCGTATTTCCCATTTTGCATTGCTGCTTTCTCTTTTGTGCCTGTTTTGTATTTCTGCTTTCAGTTTAGTGACTTTATTGTATTTCTGCTTTCTCGTCGTATTTTGTATTTCTACTTTCTCTTTAGTGCCTGTTTTGTATTTCTGGTTTCTCGTTCTTGCCTATTTGATATTTTTACTAGTTTCTTTTTTCATGTTTAGAATTTCTACTTTATCTCTATTGCCTATTATACAGTTTGTTTTTAAATTTTGCTATCTTTTGATTGACTATTCTATTAACTTTTTGGAATTTTTGTTACTCTAACTGTATATCTATTCTATGAATTATTTTTGGATTTTTTGCCATTTATCTCTGGTTGATTTGTTTTACTTTTCATGTATTACTGCTTTTTGTATTTGCTGACAATTTGTATTTTGATTATTATCTTTTTTGATTTGTTTTACATTTCTTGTATTATTGCCTTTTGTATTTGCCGACAATTGGTATTTTGATTATCCTTTTGGATTTCCATTGGATCTGGAACACGGTGAAGGTTCCGTTATTTAAACTTTGTCTCTTACTCAAATTTAAATTCCGTCTTTTCCCCCAATTTCTTTTGTTTCTGCCTCTGTCTTTCAGCTTGACTGGCTTTATTTTGTTTTTCGTATATCTGCGTTCTATTCTGTCCCTGCCCCACTGGTTCTAGTAGATCTAAGTTGAGTATTATTTAATTTATATTGCAATTCCTGCCTCTGTCTGTAATTCTCAGTATCTCTCTCGCCTCTCCCCAATAATGGCTTGCATTCTTCTGCATAACGACCGATTTCTGGATTTGGTTATGTATTTATGCATTTTCGTTCTTTCTTTCTCTCTCTCTTCTGCACCCTTTCATGGCCTCTGCTGGTTCAGGAAGTCGCCCAGTATTGGAAGGGTGGGAGCGGCTGGCTTTTTGGGGGAATTAATTTATGTCAAAAGAGTCTGTATACAAGTCCCGGCAGCCACACCAAAATATATTTTTAATAAATTCCTGAGCATAACATTCACATTTTCCGGCATAAGCCTAGCCCAGAATTGTGCCTTGTCACATTTTATCCCAGAACGTCCCCAGCTATTTGTTTCATAGTAATTATTACAATTGTTTTTTGAAATCTCGTGTTCCTTCTCCCGTTTATGGGCACAAGGGGCAATTTTCGGGTCCAAAAAGGATGGCATAAATAAAACTAAATGTATATATTGAGGACAATCAATATCAGTACTAATTGACATTTATGTTTATTGTTACTCCGCTCTCATTCTTCCCCGCAATTTAGCAAAGCTTTTATGACCCTTTGTGTCCCACTTCGGCTCAAGGGCCATCCACTTGGGCATTGTGAGGCTGTCATTTTCAGGGTGTAGAGTTGGAAAATAAAGAAAAGTGTATTTTGAAAGCGGGAAATAAGAACTCCATATTTAATTATTACGACTTCATAAATTCCCTGGTACCAAAAAAATATATAGAATGTAGTTTGAGAAAGGAGAATTGTGACGGACAGTAACAAGAGGCTTGATTGGATGTAGGGAACGAAATTAATTTTTTTTTCCTTCAGTAAAAAGTCAGAGATAAATAAAAAACATATGGTTTCCAAAGGAAACGTCTGAAGAAACCTCTTTAAGTCAAGGTCTAATGGAGCAAGTCAGCATCGGTTCTTTAGTGGAAGAAATAGTGAAGGCAGAAGCATCTTTTTCCTTGGATAGAAATACTTTTTCAACAAAGAAAGAGAGATGTTGAAGGAGAGGTTGTGTGAGTCAAAGGAGCCACAATTGATTTCACGGGAAGATTTCTTAGATTCTGAATAGTTTCACTGACTCAACTTGATTTGATTTTTCCCCCTTTTCATACGTCCCTCCACCATCCAACCGCAACATTGAATACGGAGAAAGCTTCCTTCACGTCCCAGTGACATGTGACGAGGAATAAAGAGGGAGAAAAAAAACAGAGCACAAGACGAAGATAGAAGGGAAAGTAGACCAATTAAGGGAAAGGAGAATGTGAGAGGAGTGAAGTGAGTCCCTGAAGAAAAAGGCATTAATGGCTACGAAGAGCAGAATGTCGACAGGGCCTTTCTACTCAATAGAGCTTCATACAAGATAAGATGTGTGGACAAACATACTCACGAAACATTCAAAGGCAGAGAAAATGGAGAAAAATCTGGGGAAAGAACAAACAAAAATCGGGGGGAATTCGAAGAACAACAGAGAAACCAATGAATCAGAGAAAAAGGAAGAGAAACAGAGACGCAGGCAGTGAGAAAGAGATAATGGCTGAATTAATAGAGAGAATGTGGGAGGAAAATAGGAGGACAGCGAGGCAAAGAGTGGAAGAATGATGACAAAGCCGTACAGAAAATGGACAAAGTAAGTGAAAAGTAAAAAAGAAGAGAAAGTGATAAGAAAAGCAAATGAGGGACTAAAACTGAAAGCAGTAGAAAAAATAAAAGAGAACGTGAAAAGAAAAGCAAATGAGAGAGTAAAAGTGAAAGTAGTAGAAAAAAGAAAAGCAAATGAGAGAGTGAAAGTGGAATCAGTAGAAAAAAAGAAAATCAAATGAGAGAGTAAAAGTGAAAGCAATAGTAAAAACAAAAAGAAAGTTGATATGAGTAGAGAAAAGCGATTAAAAATAAGTAACACAGAGAATCAGAGACAAAACGAAAGTAAATACTGAAAAATGAAAAGCAAAAGATTAAGAAAGTAAAACTGGAAAAAAGGAGAGGCAAATTAATCCAAAAGGAGTTACAATATAAATTCCAGAGGGAAAGCAAAAAGATACAAAATAGAGTCAGCTTAGTAAGTAAAACAGTGTAGCCAAAAATGAAGAGCAAGAGAAGATAAATGTGGAAAGAAAAATGTTCAAAGAGAAAGTCCCCCAAACAGAGAAACGGAGAAAGCCGGAGAAAGTACCAAAGGTAAAGTGGAAGGAAAGGAGAGAGAAGGAAAAGAGAATGGAAGGATGCCCTGAGCCGTGTCATTGTCAACGTGAGATGACAGGGGGAGTATAATCAATTCTAGGAACAAAAACGACTCTTCATCATCAGAAAAGCTCTTGATTTTTCATCTGACACTCCATCAAGGGAAATAAATTAGAATGTTCGCCCATCCTCAAATGAGAGAGCCTCTCCGTTTCTTATTATTCAACCACGTCTACTTTACATACTTTCTTTTCTCTCTCTCTTTTCTCTCTCTCCCCTTCCATTTCATTTCCCATTGTTCCCCCTCAACCCTTTTCCCATTCTTCCATCCTTCAGATTTCTTCCCCTCCTTTTTCCTAACTTAGTTTTTTGTTTCCTAAAAAAATATACGTTCAAGTGCTCAACCATATTTATCACATAAAAAATGTATTGAATTCTTATTTGCGCTCCAACGAGAGTATTTTGAAAATTATTACTTATATGAATTTTTCTCATTTAAATTATTATGATTTAAGAATATTTAAGAACAAAACGGCGGTCGGGTGGCTTGAACAAGAATACATTATTTATCGAGGGACAAGCCTGGGTGAGGAATTGTGGATATACGAAGGCAGGAAATTAGCCTGGTAGTAATGGTCATTAATTAAAGTCAAAGTGGAAGACGACGAAGGTGAGAAATGCTAAGTGTCAACTGGGTTTCTGTGCCTTCCATTTCAACCATTATCCCATTTACTAGCTATACATTGACGTGATGGAGGGAAACCCCAAGTATTTATATGTTCCCAAACGAAATTCTCTCTCTGTCTCTCTCTGTCTCTGTATCTCTTTCTCTGTCTCTTTTCTCCGTCTCTCTGTCTCTTAGTCTAACTCTCAAAGTAGATGTCCCCCCGAAAAAATTAGTTGGCTTCTTTTCCCCTGTCACTGCTAGCTCTGATAAAAGGATAAAGGGAAGGCACTGTCACTGAAGCCATGCTTGGCAAACGGACACACGTGCAAAGGGATAAATCCAATAAGGCTTTATTTAAAGCCACAAAACTCTGAGACATCTAAAGACTTGAAGGCTCAAAACCTTGCTTATACCCACGCTCCCTCCCTGCCCTATCTGTGGTTTTGTAGACAAGGAGCAAGACTTAACTTTTTCATTGGAGGGTTTGGCCATCCCAATATATGCCTACTTATAGATACATATATATATATATATGCGTATGTACTATAAACACAGCCGGTAGACAGTGGACCAGTAGACATTGAGGGGCTGTGGAAGGATTAACTCCGGGTTAGTAAGGAATAGTGCTGAAGAAAGTAAAGAGGGTCTTGGAGGGAAAGAATTGGAGTCGAGATTGGAAGGAAGAGAGACAACTTTGGATGAAGAAATGTGAGGATGTCAAGAAAGAGACAATTAACCAAAATTATCAAGTCAAAAGAGAAAGGACTAGGTCGGAGGAGAAGAACAAAAACTACGGCAAATTAAATGCAAGAGTAATTTCTATAGAAGCAAAACAGAATTTGGGAGGAAAGTGTAGTAAAAGTGGAGAATATTAAGTGAATACAATAAGATAAGGATGAAAGTACATTGCGAAATAGAAGGGGAGAACGGCAACAATAAGAAAAATTGGGAGAATATACTAAACAATGAAGAGAGAAAGTCAAATTAGAAAGCTATGCCGTCCTAATGGGAAAGGTGAAAGTTAATTGGGAACGAAAGTTCCAAGAATAAATTATAAATTACAAACTTAAACAGAAAATCTCCGAAGGAGAAAGCCAAATGGAAAAGGGAGAAAGACACGAAAAAAATATGGACACAAGCGTGAATGATCGGAATAAAATTAAAGAAGAAACAAAATCGTAATAAAGGAAGGGATCCAATCAAGAAAAAATATAAAAGGAGACATTTTAGAGAAGAACGTGTGAAAAGGATGAAGAAGAATTCAAAGCGAGAAAAGAAATACGGACTGAGAGGATCTTTGAAGGAAAAAAGGTGAAAGCAAGAGGAAATCATGAATTTCCGGGAACAAAGTGAGCACAAAAACACAAAGTGAAAGTAAAAAAAGAAATTCCGGGAATGGCATGGAAAACGGCAAGCAGCTACAGAGTAGAGCAAAGAAGAAGGAACGAAATTTGTATTTGCAACCGAGAGAGAGCTAAAAAACGGAAGATAATCAGGTACGGATAAAAGCGGGAGAAAGTACATTCGAAAACGAGGGAAAACTCGCCCAATTTGCTCCTCATACATTTAATACTATAGAAATCCGCACCCAACGCTTTCTATTATTACAAGTGACCAGGCGAGGGAAAAAGTGCCTTTGACAACGGATCCAAATACTCAAAGGGAAATCCGGAGAAACAAAGCAAGTAAAAGACTGCGACTATTCCCACACCTTGGAAAACTCTCGGACCATGAAATGTTTTAGGACAAGCCAAAGGATTTGGCGCGGGAGGGGAGGGCCAAATAGAACTAGTTTGTAATGAGACCAGCGTCTAAGCTTACCTTTGTCCATAAATGAGAGAAAATAAAGGGTGGGAAGAGGGAGAAGAAAGGAAAGAGAAACTTTGTTAATTTTACGAGGGAGAGTAGAAACTCTTGTCAATTTCTCTGTCTTTCCTTTCCTCCCTTTCCCCTCCTCCTTCTCCTCTTGAAGCTCTTCCACTCCGACAATGGCATAACAATCATAACAATAATCATAATCATGCCATGAATCCTCATTGTCAATATTATTACTAGAAGGAGGAAATCATCCCCCCGAGTGCTTCTTCTCCTCCCTATTTCCTTTATAGGAGTGCACGTCCTTGAGTTTTCCTTTCATGCTTTTCCTACATCCGTTTTTGAATCTTTCTGTACGAATTGTGGAAGAGATTTTCTCTCTCTCTCTCGAGTTAATATTATTTTTCTATCGGCCTCCTTCCACCTTTGACTCTTGTTCTGCGGTTACATTTATTTACTTTGGCTCTCCATTCCTGCCTCACTGTCAACTACTGTCTTTATTTCCCTTGGTTTTGGTTATTTTCATTTCTCTTCCTTTTCCCGGGCTTAGTTTTCTGTCTCTTTTTCTTTTTATTATATTTCTTCCGTAATTACGGCGCCTCTGTCCCTCTTTTTTATTCTCCTTTACTATTATTTTTATTCTATTTTCCTATTATTTTTGCTCCATCTTTTTTTATTCTCTTTTCCTATTATTTTAATTCATCTCTTTCTTTTTTATTCTCTGTTCCTCTCGTTTTTGCTCACTCGGATTTGCTGTTTTCATTATTGCTTTCTTATTCCTTATTTGTTTCTTTCGTTTTTTTCTTTCTCTTTCCGTTTAACTTTCTCGCTTGCTTTTCTTTTCTCTTTCATTTTTTGGGTTTTCTTTGATTTTCTCCTTTCTCTTTTGGTTTCTTTTAGTTTCACTCTTTTTCGTTTTTAATTTTTCCTTCGGATTTTGCTACTCTTGCTACTTTACTTTGACTTTATTATTACTTTCTCTTACGCTCTCACACGTTTTTAGTTTCTCTTTTGGTTTTACTGTTTCATTAGTTTTTCATTTGGGTTTGCTTTCTCTTTTGTTCTCACTTTTTTGTTCTCTTTCGTTCTTAATTTATACTTTCTATCGTTTTTAATCTTCCAGTCTCTTCTACCCTTTTTTCTATATCTCTTTTTAATTCCCTGCGTTCTCTACTTTTTACTGGTCTTCACTTTGTACTTACTCTCGTTCTCTTTTATCTTTTTCGTTTTTACACTCTATCCCTTTTGTCAATCTGTCTCTTGCCTGCTTCCACCCTTCGTTATTGTGCCAGTTGGATTTTCTGCTCTCATTCTCTAATTTGTCTTTAGGTTTCCTATTTATTTTCGGTACTCTTTGATTGCCTGGAATATGTACCGCTTCTGTCAATCCACATTTATATCCTTGGTTTTCCTGTGTAAGTGCATATTGGGTTTGTCCTCCTCATACGTCCATCCCCATGTACTCTTTCTCTCCATCATCTCATTTAGCAAGCCCTATTCCCTTATGCGTTCCCATACACGTCCTGTTTTTTTTTGCTTCAATAATGCCAAAGTAGCTCTCTTTCACCTTGCCCAGGGTATTTTTCTTGCTCGGTTGTTGGGGTTTTTGGAGTTTGGAGGAAGAAGTAATGATAATATAGTAATGATAATAACACCTTCCACCCAATATGTCGGTTGGCGTCCAAATGGTGTGTGGGTAGCATAAAAGGGGAGAAAGTGCGGGCGTAATTAGTGGGGCACACACACTAGAGCAAAGTTTGTGTTTTTCCTGGTAGCGAAGAGAAAGAGAAAGTGCTCTCGCCTTTTCCCTGAGCACACATTTCTCATCCGAACAATAATATTATTACTAAATATTATAGAGAGGGAAAAGGACAATGAAGCCACAAAGCTATCTCTTTCCCTCTCTCGCTCTCCATCTCCCTCCTTTCTCTCTCTCGCAATTCTCTCTCTCTCTCTCTCTCTTCCCTCCTTCACTTTTGCTTGTCCTCCTCCGCCGCCTCCTCCGCAAGCTAAAACGTACACGTTCTCTCCATCAAAATCTTTATACGTGGCTAATCGGTTCCTCTGTACGTATTTGTCTGTGCGGTTGCGGCTCCGGCTTCATGGATGGGGCATAAAAGCCATTATTGATGGCACTGGGCAATGTTCGGTGTGTGTGCTTATGTGTGTGGTGGGGCTCCGAAGGGAGAAATGGAGACGATGTGGATGAGAGAGGAGGATTGTTATAGGCATTACATATAAATGCAGCCTTACGTATTGTTAGTTTGAATGCCTTCAAAGGTAACGGGGAATAGAGGGGCACGTGCATATCCTTTTTTTTGGGGGGGGGAGAGTAATCATGAGGGAGAAAATAAGTAATAGCTTGAACACACAGTTTCCATTTCACACACATTTTCCCAATAAACTCATCTTTCTCTTCCTTTCAAGGCATTTCTCTCTATATGTATATCCTTCTTCACTGTGCATATACATATCTCTCTCTATCTCTCAATGTACTCCGCTTTCACTTTGTCTTCCTCTGTTTTCCTCTCTCTTTATCTACCACTCCGACTTTCACTGTATTTTTCCCTTCTCTCTTTTGCTCTCTTTAATGCATTCTCGCTTCGCTGTCTCGACATTTCCTGTCTTCCAGTAACTTTCTCTTTCTTTTCTTTTCTCTTTCAGTAACCTTCTCTTTCTTTTCTTTTCTCTTTCAGTAACTTTCTCTTTCTTTTCTTTTCTCTTTCAGTAACTTTCTCTTTCTTTTCTTTTCTCTTTCAATAACTTTCTCTTTCTTTTCTTTTCTCTTTAAGTAACTTTCTCTTTCTTTTCTTTTCTCTTTCAGTATCTTTCTCTTTCTTTTCTTTTCTCTTTCTTTTCTTTTCTGTTTAAGTAACTTTCTCCTTCTTTCTTTTCTCTTTCAGTAACTTTCTCTTTCTTTTCTTTTCTTTTCTCTTTAAGTAACTTTCTATTTCTTTTCTTTTCTCTTTCAGTAACTTTTTCTTTCTTTTCTTTTCGCTTTTAGTAACTTTCTCTTTCTTTGCTAACCTTTTTCTGTAACTTTATTTCTTTTCCTCTCATTTTCAACGTGTTTCTCTCTCTTTTCCTCTCTCCCATTTTCTCTCTCTTTCAGCGTTTTTCTCTCTCTTTTCCTAAATTGTTTAAAGGGTTTCTCTCTTTTACTATGTTTTTCAATGTGTTTTTCTTTCTTTCAATACCTTCATCTCTCATTCAGTTTCTTTTTCTATGATTTCCTCTGTCTTTTTCTTCTGTTTATCTCTCATGCATTGTATTTATTTCTCTCTCCCTCTGTATTTTACTCTCTCTCGCTCTCGTTTGTTTTATTTCTTCTTTCTTTTTCACTCGATTTTCTTCTTTCTTTTTCTCTCGATTTTCTTCTTTCTTTTCCTCTCTATTTCCCTCTTCCCGTTGCTCTCTACTTTCTTCTTTTATCCTGTTAATACATCATTCCTTCTCATTCCTTTGCCTCAATTTACTATGTCTTCCTCTACTTGTCCATCTTCCATTTCTTCCATGCCCATCACGTGTCTCTTTCAATGGGTCCGGTGCACTTCGGGATTGAATCGACTAAATACGTATAGCTTTGTGCTGTTTTTTCTACCTTTATCTCGAGTATTTCTTTTTTTTTTTTTGAACATTTATTATTTCTTGCCGTTCCGTCACAAACCCAACCATTTCATGGGGAACGAAAGAATGAAATAGTCCTTATCATTTACTACGTGTTCAAATGTAATATTGCCCTTTATGGCACAGCATGGTGATAGTAGATGCTTTGAAGGTCTTGGCTGAAACCAAATATCGTGAGGATCCTTTCCCGGGAAAGCTTGGATTAAAAAAAAATAACTGAAAAAAGCGAGCTGAAATGAAAAACAAGGCATGCAATGTCAAAAAATGATTGGTATGAAAAAAGCTCTATTGGAGAAAAATGCAACAAAATAAATAAATGCAAATAAAAATAATTTCGATCGCCATTTTTATCTTTGTCTTCTGATGAAGAACCAAAAAGATTTTTTATTACATATGTTTTCCCATAAATTGGCATAATTATACAATAGTAAGCTTTGATATTTCCTATGAACTACTACAACAATTTTCAACTACTTGTCCCGATGGATTCCATGAAGGAACTTTGGGTTTTCCCTTTAATAATTTGTTTTTTTTAATGTATGTTCGTTGATAGATTCAACGCTTGATAGTCACTCATGTTTATTTCACAGACAAAAATCCAAAAAAGAAAAAAAAAGATAAATCTTTTTTTTTTAAATCTTACTCTAATTTTCTCACATTCCTTAAATGTTATTTTTATATTATATTATTATAAGAGATTTCACTACAGTGTGATACTACGTGACTTAATGTATTTATATATGTATACATGTGTGTATATGCATTCAGTGCTGACTGTCGCACACGATTTCCCATCCCAACGAAGCCCACTTGTATTTGAATACTCTTGTAAAAAGAGGTACACTTCCTAAGTATATATTTCCATGTAGATTTATATATACATTCTATGGTATATATATGTACCGTTACGCATCTACAATGCTTCATAATTTAAAAAAAAATGCTGCAAAAAAGACAAGCCATTATTGATTGTGAGTGACATCCATGAGGATGTTGAGTGAGAATAATTTTTTTCCCTTTTCTTTTCAGTCATTTTAATTCATATAGTAATTGTCTCACGAGGTGAGTTTTAAAAATTTACAAATAAAAAACGAAAAACAAAAAACCATCCTCTAGCTTCAATTCTACTCAGTTCCATTTGTTTCATAAAAAATCTGTTCATCTATTTCCTATATGATGGAAGAATCTGCCAAAAATGTCTATTTTCCCTGATAGAATCCCCTTCTATTTCCTCATACGCCCATTTTTTTTTTTAGTATTTATGGAGGATATACTAATCCGAAAAAAATAGTGGAATCCAAAAAAAAAAACAAAAATTAAAATGAAATAAAAATTGTATACATACGATTCAAGTTGCATTTTCGTGAAAATATTTTTATACTTTCAAAAGAGTCAATTGGAGCAATTATAATTGCCTTATTTAATTCTTTTAGTACTTATCTAATAATTATTTATTTAATTCTTTTAGTACTTATCTAATAATTATTTATTTAATTCCATTTCCTCCCACCTAAGCTACTATTTATTATACCGTTTCATGTAAGTGCTTTGATTTTTTTTTAAATCAAATAATAATGTACAATAATGAAATAACACTTGTAAATTAATTTTTACAATATTATTGCAGTTCCACACCATTCAATTCAGCATTAAAATTATTGTTAAATCCCGTATTTAATAATCCAGCAACAATCCCTATAAATTATAAGTATTTCTAAGTAATAGTTTCTTATAACAATTTCTAAGTAATTAATTTCTAATTAATTAATGTAATTTTTGAAATCCTTACAAATCCCGCCCAAAATCATTTCTTACACCTTTCTCCTTAAGAGAAATGTGAATTACGAAAATGTTATTGCCCCAAACCTGGCTAGTGAATAAATTCACTTGAGAAAAAAAAAATAAAAAAAAATGTTTCCCTCACATTATTTCTAATGTAATTTGTCTACAATATTCCTATACAAAATCCAAGTCGTATAATGTGTTCGAGGACAAAATGAATGTCTTGAAATTTCTTCCTAAAAGAAAGGATGAGAAGGAATCGAAAAATAAAAGGACATTTCAAAATGCACTTGATGATCAATTAAACCTCACCTCTCCTGTGCCTGCGACCCTCAAAAAGGTACATGACTATTAAGTAAAGCAAAACCAATGGACATTCATATGTATTTAGGCTCCCACTTTCCCTTTGCATTCTCTCTTTGACTATATGAAATGGGCTTTGGTATCTGCTTCTTGCATGTTAGAAGATAGGGAAAGTTTTCTTTCTACATTTGGAACAAAATAAACTTTTTTTTTCATTGAAAAAGATTATCTGAATATTCTTTATGGAGGTACATAATACATTGGGTATAATGGTGCTAAAAATCAAGGGAAGTTTTTTTTTTGAAGAGGAGAAAAATCCTATGTAATTTCTATTACATCTTTCTCCTCCTCCCCTCCTCCTCACCTGTCAATTCCAGTCTCTTTTTTTTCAATAGGATCATTTCATATATATTCAAGATTAAATAGGGAAATTCGAGGAAATTAAACATGGGAAAAATTTTTGAGATTGATTTTTATTCATGAAATTCCCCCCTTTTGGACATTATAAATTGATTTTTTTAAAATTTTTGATGGTTAACATTAAAGCTACTACTGGCCTTTGTTTATATCCAGAGTTTTATTCTATCTCTGTCCATGACTCTATTTTTTCAGCTCATACAGGAACCATTGCTCCGTTAGTTTGTAGTTTTGAACCATTTTTTTTTACCTTGTTAATTTTCCCGCCATTTTGTAAGTTTGCTGGCGGGTAAGAGACCATGGGTACTAGTGATTTATGGTGTCATTTTCTTCTTATTATATATATACTTACAGTACATATACGTATAGATACTAGTAGGAACTCTTTCTCAAATTTCCCTTCTACTCGGACATTTGGACTAAAAGAGGAATACGCCCTAAAGCGAAATGCCCAATGATTTTTTCGTGATGATCCGTATATATATACATCTACATAAACATCTAGCCCTTTGATTGTAATGTGTTGCTTGTTAAATTGCCTCACATTTAGGGATGTTGTAATTTGACTTTTCATTTTTCGACTATTTTACACTTTCTCCATTATATTGTAGTATAGACCATTTTTCTCTTTCCCTTTCTTTCTTTCTCTTTTCCTCTCTATTTATTTACTTCCATATATCTCTCTCCCGGTTAGGTTTGTTCCCTTCAATTTTGACTATTTACTACAACTTTTTGTTTTCTCCATGTGCTTTCATTAATTTCCCTGTACTTTCTCATTCAATGTGGATGATTTCACCTTCAAGTTTTTTCTCTTTGCACACGCACCTGCATCTTCCACCGCTTTCACTACTATATGTATACACGTCTACTATAAGAGGAATACCAAAAGGAAAAAGTTTTGATTCATGCCACTCCCGCGAATTCCTTTGGTTCATAATGAGTGCCGGGGAGTTCCTAAAGTCACTCTTTCTCACTCTCCCTCTCTCTCTCTCTCTCTCTCTCTCTCTCTCTCTCTCCAAGCATTCCGACCACGAATCAAGATTTTACTACCCACTAAACTCGGCATCGAAATCAAGTGGCGGGTGCTATAAAATCGGGAGGAGAGACACACGAGAGTGAAGGACCTTTTTTGGGGCGGTAAATTTGAAGAATGTGAGAGGGAGATAAAAAGGGACACAGAGAGAGAGAAAATAGAAAAACAAAAAAAGAAAGAGACTAAGATAAAGAGAGAGCGAGTGCGACGGAGAAAGAGATGGAAAGAGAGACGGAGAAAGAGATAGAAAGAGAGACAGAAAGAGAGGCAGAAAGAGAAAGAAAGAGAAAGACAGAGAGAAAGAGAGACAGAGAAAGAGAAAGAGAGAAAGAGAGAAAGAGAACTCGAGCTTTTAAGAGAAGCGAGAATGCGACAGATGGGATCAAACGAACCCTTAGCCGTACTGAAAAAAGAGAATACTAGGAGAGAGAAAGAGAAGGGAAAAGAATAAAAAATGGTAGATAGGTCCAAATAAATAGGGGAAGTTCAAAGAAGAGAGAAGTGCGTCAAGTTCAGAGGAAGACAGAGAGGGAGAGAGACTAGTGTTGATGACTAATTAAGAATGAGCCTCATGCTCGTTAGGGGGAATGCAATCAATAGTGAACGTGGTGGAGTATTTAAACTCCGTGACTCTGTAAACCGCTTGTCAATAAATTCAGAGGTTGTAAAATTCTACAATTGGTATGCGAGAGGTGAGTGAAAAGCTTGGAGAGAGAGAGAGAGAGGAGGGGGAGAGAGAGTGAAAGAGCCCTGAAGAGCGTCAGAGAGAGGAGAGAGAGCCTCCCCGTGATAATGTTGATGATCGAAACCCTTTGAGTTTGATGGATGCTTCCCATTCCTCTTTTCGCCCAACTACTACTACTACTACTACATTCCTATATATGTACCTCCATCCAATGTCCCTAACACTACAATAGTTTCCAATTCTGGTCCACAGACTCCAACCAAAAAGTACGTGAGTCCAACACGCATCATCATCATCTACTGATAAATGTGCTCCCACACCTCCTCCTGTCCCCTCCAAAAAGTCTGTGGCACTCAAACGGGGGACTTTTCAACGTGTCCTGACTTCTTTTTTTGTCAGGGAGCACCAGGAAAAGGAGATAGTCTCTAGAGAACCAGAAAAAGCCAGAGAGAAAGAGTGAGAGAGAAATGAGAAGAGGGTGAAGGAAAGTGAGAAGACATTTTTTGCTGGAAGAGAACCACCAACTAAAACTGCAGGACCAAAGCCGGGGGAAATCACTCAGATAGATACAGATCAGTAGGAGGGAAACCCCTAAAAAACGTGGATAGGTGGAAAGTGGGAGGAAGAGGGAACTAAATGAGTGAAAGGCATAAAAAGGTCTTTGATTGAAGGAGCAGACGATTGTATGAGGAGGGAGAAGACAAGGAGAAAGCTATATGGCTTTGGAAATCCAGGGAAAACCCGGAGAAAAATCCTCTCCCAGCTCAAATGGAAGAAATACATACGTTGAAGAAGGCTTGGCAAAGGCGAAAGTATGGCCGTGGAGTATTGAGATAGGACAAGAGAAAAACGTGAGAAGAAAAAGACGAGAGTGTAGAGGAGCAAGAGACTCACATGGAGGGGGCAGGAATGAGAGATGGGAAGAGAGAAAGTCGACCAGGGGAGGTACAAGAGGGAGTGAATCAAGAGAAAGTGTTGGGGCTTTTGGAACGAGAGAAAGTGAGACGGAACGTGAGGGAAATGCAAAAAAGGGGTGAAAGGGAGGATAGTGGGAATGATAACGAAATCAAATGGGAGAAAGGTGGAAGGAAATGATAAAACCAGTGAAACAGCAGCCAACTGGGGAGAAAAAGGGGAAATGTACAAAAAGAGAAATTCCGAGAGAAAGTGAGGTAAATACCAGGGAAAGTTTGAGGAATAGTGGGACGGCAAGACCTAATAAAGTGAGAAGAAGTAGATAGAAAAGTGAGAGAAAATACCGAAAATACAGAAAAAGTGGGAGAAAGTACAAGAGAAAATGAGCGAAAGCAAGGGAAAAAGTCAGAGAAAAATAGGAGAAAGTGAGATATTGTAAAAACGTAGCAAGAGAAAGTGACAGGCAGATGGAGCGAGAAAAGTAAGCGAGACAGAGAAAAAGAGAAATCATGGGAGTATATGTACAATTTCCGCAGAAAATTCTCTTGTGTGGGAAGTCGAATGAAGCAGGAAAAATACGTTGAGCTCTAGCTAAAGAGGAAGAAATGTCAGAGGAAGAATAAAATGAGGGAGTCCCTGTATAAACTTTTCGTGTCAAAGGCATGTGAGACACTTGAGGATGATTTCTTGCCCTGAACCAGCCTTTATCTACTGTATGTGTATGTACATACATATATTTTGTAGTGAAAGAGAGAAAAAAAGTGCATACACATTCTTTACTTCTGTACATTGCAAAATGCCCGGATTTACTACTATTCTCGACTATTTGCTGCCATACTTTCACCCTTTGCCCACGAGTTAACCTCTTTCCCACACTTTACCCCGTATAATCTATGCAAGTTGTTAAATCCCTCCTACTCACGATTTAGAATATGACCCCGATTGAGATTTTTACTATTTCTATACAATTAATAAATGTTGAAGCTGCCAAAAATCTCCCGGTTATCACGTAAACAATAATGTTTGGTGTTTGACTGAGAATGCGTGAATAAAGGGCATCCCGACCAAAAATGCAAATGTTCATGATTGACCCCTGAAAAATGCGGACTTGAAATGCCCCTAACAAAATTCAGATATTAAAAAAAATGTACTTTTCACAATTACTACGTAAGCTACAATATAATCGAAAACAAATTAAATTAATAAAAATTAATTAAAATTAAATTAGGTATATTTTTTGACAATCAGCAAGAATGACTTGGTTCCGTAGTAGATAACAAAAAGGAGGAAATAATGTTAAAATTAAAATTAAAATGACTACATTAATTAACAAAAGAATTGGTCATCTACTAAAATATATGAACATTACAAATTACGGAGAGGCGAGAAATATTTAGATTTAATTTATTTTTGGACATACTTTTGAATTGTGAAGAATCATCGGATGTCCAATGGGAAGGCTCTTTCTACGGGGTCATTTTGCGTCCATCCAAAAAAAAAATAGAAGGAAGAACAAGCGTTGTATATATGGAGATGCTCTTATTAGGAAAGTGACATCCCCGTTGAAATCCTTTTGTCCTGGTGTGAAGATAACATTCTTAGAGGCTTCTGCAGCAGGAGGGTGTAGTATAAGGAACGTTGTTACCGTGACGGTGGGTTTAATTATTATTATTAATTTATTTTTGTCTCGTAAATTAAAAAAAAACACCAAGAAAAAAACTCAAGTCCCAAACATTTGAACAGGATTTCTGTAAGTTTTCTCCGGCTAATGTAAATTACATACAAAATTCTGTCCTTGCCCCCACAAGAAAAAGGGGAGGTGGAAGAGGTGCACAAATGTTTTTTTTTTCTCTTTCGTTTTAATTCTCCCGTAGAAGAGAATATGTAATATGATGATTTTTTTTTTCGTTTGGGAGAAGACGAAGGTGAGGGCAGCTCCGGGTGATTTTGATTTGATGTGGTTGAACACTCAAAACTAATTTTTATTTTCACTCGGAAGAGACAGAAAATTCGCGCTTTTTCTTCTTCACAAGATACTCTTAGATGGTGAAAGTGGAGAAAGTTGACGGGGTTTATTACACCAATGCATTTTTTCCAGAATTTTTTAGAAGATGTTGGTTCCTCGGATTTTTTTTTTTTGCTGAG
This sequence comes from Disparrhopalites patrizii, assembly GCA_034698585.1. Taxonomy (NCBI): domain Eukaryota; kingdom Metazoa; phylum Arthropoda; class Collembola; order Symphypleona; family Sminthuridae; genus Disparrhopalites; species Disparrhopalites patrizii. Next base: position 17,987 of record JAQGBT010000888.1, on the reverse strand, counting down.
GTGAAAAGACACTATGAGGTTGTATGAACTCCCAATAAAATGTTTTCGTTGCTTAAATAATCGGAATCTAATAGTTTTTTGGAAGGATCCATAATTCTCACCAAAATGAAGTATTGTTTCCAGATTTGAATTTAAGAATTCCAAGATTAAACGAACTAATTCAGTTTTATGGCCAATTTATGATTTCAATCAAAATTTTAATAGAGAACCAATTTCACTAATTTGATGTGAAACTGTTCACATCAAATGGATGTTGAAACAAGTCCGAAGCGGGAAAAAATATTGAAACAAGTCCAAATGACAGTATCGAATTATCACACGGGGAATTTTTGACACGGATATTTCTCAAGTGGGAAAGTTTCAACCAAGCTTTGAAGGAATTAAAATGATTTTTGACGTATTTTTTGCATCACTTTTCCCCCTTACTTTCTTTCCATATCTTTATTACAGATTTTTTTTAAAATCCACAGCAAACTTTTTTTTTCTGGATTCACAAAACAAAATTCCCGCTTCCCAATTTTCCTCTTTATAACAATGGTGACTGTTGATCTTTCCTCCTCCCGCACACGGATGATTCCGAGTATCTTGTGATCATCATGTATAGCACTTGTTCTTCATTAAAACTACCATACTACCCGTTAATACTACACAGTCCTTCGTTGCCATGGAGATCATTTCCATGTATTGCCAAAAAATGAACAAAAAAAAGAACCAAGAATCCTTTCTCTGTTCCACCCTCAAATGGTCACCCTCACCTCTCCTCCATCAGAAATCAACTTGTCAATGTCTTCCCATTTAAAACATGTTATGTAAATCTAATATTTTTTTATGCATGTATATATTTTTTTGTTGTTGTCGAAGCACACACAAAATAATTGTAATTAGTATGTAATTATTATTTTTTTTTATAATAATTAATATTTTCAACTAGTAAAAGGTTCTGTGCGTCCACAGTAATGACCAACGACACGGGCGCTCTCCCAATGACACAAGAGACAGGCGCCAGAAATTTTTATTGTATAATATAACACGTGTATATTTATGGATGGGTGTAAATATTATTTAAGATTATAGAGCATGCACAGTGATGCGCATTTATTATTATTATTTTTTAATTTTTGCCATCTTCCCCCATTTTTATCCCATGTCTCCTCCATTCTCCTCATCTTCTGTCCCCCCCCCATTTCATATCTTCCTCCCATCTCCTCCTCCTTCTCCTCCGTTTGATGAGCCGAAAAAGTCAATTTTTTTCATTAATCATATTGAGAATTGAATTACTTGTTTAAGTAAACGGCATATTAACTCCTTATCCAATTATTTTTTTAAGGATTGTTTTATTTTATTTTATTATGTAGTTAGTTGCAGTGTTTCTCAACCATTTTTTTCAGCTGCTTGCAGTATGATTTAATGATATCCATTTGTAAACGCGGCAGGTATCAAAGGTCCCTGGAAAAGAAAAGTAGTTAATAGTACAACATTTTGCTCTCATAAAGTCCAAAAAATGGGAACAATTTCTATTTTTTTTAGGTCCCTTCCAAGATAATTAAAACATAAAATGACTACCTACAACGGTCATTTAATTAGGAATTAAACGTAGAAAGTTTTTACACATTCCTTTGCCACTAGCAATTATACCACGGCCTCTGATTCCGTTTGGTACCACGAAGAGAGACTTTTGGGGAGGCATTTGTCCCAATTAGGCCAACGTCACAGCAATAGGGGGAGTTTCTACGTCAATTGTAAAACTACTGCGAGAACACAAACGGTGCGGTGTCAAATGTACAGAGACAAATTATATTACAACAATATTACAGTTACTAGAGGCATCAACGTACAATTACCCTCCGGGCCATGACAACAATATGGTTGTTAACAATGAAAGCGTTGACTTGGAAAGCAGGTGAAAGCATCAATGGAAAGAGTTCATGATCATGTAAATCTGTGTGGACAATAATGAGATGTGTTTCCGTGCTTTTAGACTTCAACAAAAGTCAGTGTACAAATGTAGCCTGGAGGCTCCGGTGAATTATTATGGCCGTGTTTTGTATGGAAAAAGAGTGTGAGAGAAGGATGGGGAAAGTAATTCGAGAAAAGAGTAAAATACTAGGAAATTGAAACAAATTTAAGACAAATAAAGGGAGCTGAGGAAAGTTTCCACCAAACGGAGAAAGTTAGCAAGGGGAAAAAGGAAAAAATGCAAGGGAAAGTACAGCTAAGGAAAAATATTCCAGAAAAAAGAAAAATACAAGGGGGTATGAGAAAATTTTAAAAAGTAAACAAATAAGTAATATGAGAAAATTAAAAAAAAAAAGTAAACAACGGGGAAATATGAGAAAATTCGAAAACAAATATCGACGGGGAACTTTGAGAAAATTCGAAAAAAAAATATCTACATGGAAATACGAACAAAATAAGGCAAATTAAAAATATGGGACAACTAAAATAAAATTTGAGACAAAAAAATACGGGAAATCGGGATAATTAAAGAAAAATGAAAGCTGCCGGAAAATCAGGATAATTCATGAAAAAAATTGGAACAGTTCCAGAAAATGAAAAGTACGGAAAACTGAGGGGAAATTCAAGACAAGAGAGGAAACTGGAAGAAAGGAAAGATACAAGGGAAACCCCGAGAAAAAAACAAGGTGAAACATGGACAAAGGAGAAACACAAGAAAAATGTATTCAAAAATGTGCTTAAAGTGTTTTCTCTTTCTATGCTTGCAGTAATCTGTAGTAACGTACAGCTTCAATAAACAATGGCGGTGCTAATAACAAAGTAATACATTCGACCACAGCATGACACCGAGATCAGCCAACAACAATGAAGCCAAGTGACAGGCACAAACATAAATATGCATACAAAACACCAAGAAATTGCACATCCAAACACATAATAACAATTTCAAAAAACAACAAGGCACAAAAAAAAGCAAAACTGGGTGCAGTATGTACATGATAAAAAGCGTAATTATTATTTATCATCATTAGTGATTTTAGTACATATTACATTACACGAGAGGTGATTCACCAAATTTTATCTAACATTACAAAATGTGCGAGGTATTTTTTTAAAAATATTAATAAATATAATAAGTAAATGCAATACACACTAAAGGATTTCTCAAGAATTAAAAAGGTATATTAATTCAAGATTGTCAACAATGTATGGGGAAAAGGGAGAGAGGAAATCTCTCACTCCATCCCATGTTAATTGTATATTTTCTTTTTTTGATTTACTCTAAAAGGGACTTTCTGTACATAAAGGTTATATCAAGTTACAACTAATATTTATACGGGACATACTGTACTCGTGAGGAAACAAAAAAAAAAAGGCGTATTGCAAGCAAGTGACTTTCTAAAAAATTTGTTTCCATACAATTATTTCTGTTTCAAATGTCGCAGTGCTGTCACGTAAGCTGGCGCTATAAAAGCGTTCTACATATAGCGCCAAAATAGTCCTAGTACAATTTAGGGCGCTAGCCAAGCGCGTCATTAAACTCCAAAATCTAAGAAAACCACGCCATTCTAATGATGCGAATACATTACGTTCCTCCCTTTTTAATACTCTCTCAGAGTGGCACTAAACGTCTTCGAGCGCTACGAAAACTCTTTGGAGCTAAAACTGGATAGGGCGCTCTATAAAGGTTCTAAAAGCGCTACACTCTGGCGCTACACTTTTGGCGCTAAAAATAACCTTCCTAAATAATCTTGGCTAATTAGATATTATAGGTCCTGGTCCGTAAATGAGCCCGAGATTCGACGTCAAGTTTCAAATTTTTAGACCTTTTTTGAAATTCCCCGCCAAATACGCTCATATTTGGGGGGACTACATCGCCAAAAAAAATAATTTTAATTGCTGTTCTAATTTTAAAAAAATGGGACGTCACGTTAATGGTAGTTTTAATAATTAATTCCATTAAAAAACTCTGCGATACAATAGGCTCGTTCGTCCTGTCCTGGCGCTAAGTTTGAAAATCTTCCTTTAAAAAATGTCTTCCCTCTTTTCTCCCTAAAAGTAGCTGTGACAATTACAATCTAAATATAAATGTTAAAAAGGCCTAAGTGATAAAATAAAATAAACTAAAATAAAATAATAAAATATTCCGTTATCAGTGTAAATAGAATAGAAATGACCTTGAATCTATATACGAAAGTCTTCAACACTGGTCAAAGGTTACCTATGTAATCTATTTTTTTTTTTAAACTTATAATTACTATGGTACATTTTGGCTTGTCATATTTTGCACCATTCGTTAGAGCGAGATCCTTTTTTAAAAAATTCGTTTACAAAAAATAGTTCCTTTTTGAGCGTTTTTTTTTGGTCCTGTTTGCTCAGTTTAGAGTGATTTGAGGAGTGCGCAAAGTACACTAACCCTGGAGACAGTAGCCAGAGTTGGGAATCCAGAAGGCTGAGGAGATGTAGCTTGGACGTATCCAACGGGATCATTAGCTGCTCCATAAATATCCATGGGTCCAGGAGAATTGGGCGTTGGGAAGGCCCGATTTGACGGTGACGTCGGGGGAGCAAAGCCCGCTCCTGGGTAGTTGCTTATAACTGTGGGGACAATAGACACAGATACACACACACGTACACGGAAAACACAACAAAACAAAACAAAAAAAACAACCAGAAAAAAAATCACAAGAATCTCATTTCTACCACATGCTTTCTCTTTAGAGTTCATCACCAATCCTTAATCAAAAATTCCGATTTTAAATGGAGGCTCCAATTAATCATGACGGAAATCATCACGTTCTTTCCCCCTACTAAATAACCCACAAAGCCACCATCTTTTGAATTTACCCGCCAAAATGGAAAATGACAAGCTCATAATTTGGATAAAAAATGTACAGGGAAATTACAAAAGGGTGGCCGTGCGGGAATAAAACTGACATATATGAGCATATACATATCAACCCATACGTACATATATACATATACATGTATGAAGGGTAGATACGAAACGGGGTATTTCGTGTTTGAAAATCTACACAATCCATTTCAACCGAACGTTCCCGGGTAATCCTTGTAAAAGGTCAAATGACCGGGGTCAAATGTTGGAGGAATTACGGGGGAAATTCGTAATTAGGGAGGCATTTACGGAGGTTTTTGGCCTCACGTGAAATAACCGGATGGACTTGAGTCGTTTTGCTTCCATACATTGGATGTATAAAGCGCTCAGGGGGATCCTTTGGCTAGTAAAAATCTTTTATCATTATTATTACTGGGAGCTCCTACGTTTTGTCTACAGCGGGAGGAGGCGGTTCGAATTATTTTTTTTTTCCAGCGGTTCTCCTCCTCCCCTTTGTATTTGATGAGGAGAGGGCTGAAAAGAAAAATTCCTGGGAGGGGAGAGAGAGAGAGAGAGAGAGGCGGGGGATGAAAAATAGATTCAATTACTTCCTCGGACATGAGCCCATTATTTGGCAGCAAATTAATTTCTATGAGAGAGGGAGAGGGAAAAAAATGGAATAAGAAAACTGGGAAAGAAAGAGTGGAGTGAGATAAAGAATATTTTCGGGAAATGAGAAAACCAACAAAAAAATTGTTGGCTACAAAAAAAAATTGGGGAGGAAGGAAACTTCTAATAAAAAGACATATTGAAGACAGCCAATAATTTTTCCCTAGTCCTCTTTAACATCACAGAAAAAATGACTTGTCCAAGGGAAAATTGGTGTAATAATTTGTTTTTCCTAAATCGGATGTTTTATTTCCCCAAAAAAATTTCGGGGTTGTTTTAGGATGTTAATGGCTGGTTTAAAATCCCTGCTTGAAGCCCTCCAATATTCAAAATAAAAACTCGAGAAACAACAAAAACTCAGGAATTTTCATGACCAGCCGATCACCGACAAATACGAAGGGAACGAAAGCCTTCAGAATATTCATGAACACAACTCTTTGTTTTGTACAGCCGCTGGTAAAATCAAAAACGTTTTTGTGGCGTCTACAAAATCATTATTTGTCTTCCAATTTGTCATTCCTCTGCAGCCTCAAATTATAATAAGAAATGTCAGCCCAAAAAACAAACGTGAGCAAACAATCACAGCCTCCACGGAGGAAGATTATCATTCCGAAAGAAAAATTCACAAAAAACACACGCAGCACAACGTACACAACATTTAAACACCTTCAAAAAACATTGTATTTTTCTGCAAATTATAGAAAAACACTTTTTCAAAAAAAAAATCAATTCAATTCTGCTTCTAAACAAAATGCAAGATTTCCCCCCAAAAAAATGTCTAAAAAAATGTTGAAGCTATAGAAAATACAAAAGCCTTTGGAGCAACTCCCCTCAATTTCTCCGCTTTTTTCTTCTAAATTGCATTTATTTTTGAATATTTTCCTGCAAATCTAATTACGAACCTTTCATTTATTTTTTGGGAATTTTTGTTTCATCATATTTTGTTGAAAAGCTCAAAATCCCCATTGAAATTTGATTTCCCTCAAAACAATCATTGCGCAAAATATTTTCCCTTCCCCTTCATTGTTTCGTTTAAGTTCAAACGTATTTTAAATTTTTCGGAGGATTTACTGCAAAATAATGTGAGAGTATTCCAAAAAGTTTTAAGGGGACAATTACACATGAGAAGAAGTTCCCTTTTTTTTCCACCCAAAAAGAAAGAAAAATGATGATGACGACAATGATTGATACCCGGAGAAGACGAAGAATTAGATGAGACACGGAAGAGAGACAGGAAAATAGCGAGAAAGAAGAGACAACAATGAAAGTAAAAGACAAACCTGATAATGCCTGTGTTAACAACGGAGTATTGTTATTAGGAGTCAGTTGCCCATTAGGTAGCTCAACTGTAAACAAAGAACACAGAAGCAATGCATTTATCACCACTGCTCTTTCTGGGGGGATCCCATACTTTTTTTTCACTATATCTCGTTTTTATATTATCATTATTTTTTTTACAACAAAAAAAAAACGTCCAGAAAAAAAAATTCTACATAAAAAAACTTCTTTCACAAAAAAAAGAGAAGAAAATATAAGCAAATCCACGTGGCACCACATACAGAAAATAGTCCAGACAAAAAATAGATACAGTCAGTGTAATGGTAACTAAATACTATTTTTGGAAGCACTTTAATTTTTTTTGGAGACAAAATAAAACACAAAAAAGAAATTAAAAGAAGAAGGAAGACAAATTCCCACGCGAAAAAGACAGGAGAAATGTTTTAGAAGACAGAAAAAAAGAAGAGACAACAAAAAAAATGTACAAACACACACACGCACTATGGTCATGATTCAACATACTCTAAAAATAAGACTAATTAATTTCTCATACTAAAAAATCTCTAATTATCTTCCATGTATATAGAGTCGTGCCACTACCATAATTATCCTGCTCACAATGGACCACTATAAAGACTATATATTACATAGAGAAGAGACATAATAATGTCTCTTGAGATGAGATTAATTAGTATTTTTTTTTTGGATTAGAAATTCATGCGGCTATCTCTATAACTACAATATCGCAGAGGTTTTTAAAAGAATCAAATCTGATCATCTCCAACGTCGATTAAAGGTATTATTAATTGCCGTTTTGTATTAATCCTCCTTTTTATAGAGTAATTACTCATGGTCTTTAATTTGAATGGAAGGTCAATGGGAGATGATCAGATGTGCTTCTTCACACCCGCGCTATGCCCTTAGCGCTTCTGTCGTCACTCGCGCGCGCTTCCACAAACAAATGTACAAAGTGAGTTGTTTTTTTTTACTATATATTATATGTGCTACATCATTAACTTTGACTATTTCCCACTACAAATCCAAATGATGCATAGGTTCTATTGCAAGACAGAGTCTATTACTGTGTGAGTATATTCTACTACCATGTGCTTAACATACCAAGAGAAAAGTCTACAAAATATTCATCTCTTAAACAATCTGAATATCACCGGAGGGAAATGCAAAAATACATGAGAAATTCAAACTTTTTAGCGGACCACCCTATTCTATTACATTAAAGCACTAGAACAAACCCGAGAAATCCTCAATGATGGTCTCTCACATTCCAAATTGCACCGTAACTGGCCCTCGCCATGACGAAGGTTTTTTTTTTTTTTGAGAAAGTTTTATGATAAATTCAGACGACACCCTGCCAACATAGGTCGAGGGTTCATCAAGCGGACTTTCCACGGATCAATTTATGAAAGAGAATCAAAGGAAGAGATTCTGCCATTTCGAAAGTCATGTGAAGAGGAGAGAGCGGTTGACTTGGTAAAAAAAAGGATGAAAGAGAGAGAGAGAGAGCGAGAGAGAAAAGAAGAAAAAATAGCATGCACAATTGCACAATTCCACTCGTTTGTCAAGTTTAACCCGTTGGCACAGAAAAGTCAAGAGTTTTTTTTTCAAAAGTGAAGAGAGCAAAGGTAGAGAGAGGGAGTAAACAATTTTTATTGGGTTAGGCACCAAAAAAAATGAACAGGAGAAAAGTTTGTCCACTACCTCCTTATCTTTCTCCTCCTACGGCTGACATTGTTGAAAGGGGAAAGGTGAAAAAAAATTGGAGCGGAGACAACGATATGATGGAAGATGGAAAGTCAGAACACTGGGCAAAGGCGAGGGAAAGAGGTCGAAGGAGACTCGAAGGAGAGACGAAGGGAGGTGCGGGAGAAGATAAATGGATGAAAAATGGAGATAATCAACAATCAGAAGAGCCTTTTTGAAAAGTGCCGTTTTGAGAGTGAGAAACATGGAGAAAGTGGACGAGAGAAAGTCAAAATACACAGAAGAGAAAGAGAAAACCAGTGAAAGAACGCAAGAAAGATAGGAGAGTGGGAGAACGCAAGAACGAGAGAAAAGTGGGAGAACGCAAGAAAGAGAGAAAAGTGGGAAAACGCAAGAAAGAGAGAAAAGTGGGAGAACGCAAGAAAGAGAGAAAAGTAGGAAAACGCAAGAAAGAGAGAAAAGTGGGAAAACGCAAGAAATAGAGGAAAGTGAGAAAATGCAAGAAAAAGATAAGATAAATAAAACGGAAAAGAAAGTGACGATAAGAAAATACAGAGAAAATAGAGAAAACGAGTGCTGAGCAAGCTGAGACAAAGTGAAAGTCGGGGCGACATAAGAAAGAGAGAAATAGAGGAAAGTAAAAGAGAGAAAGCAAAGGATGCGTTATTCAAATAAAAAATAAGTTGAAAATGAGGAAAAGGTCAAAGAAGGACTAAAGAGAGAAGTTAAAGGAAAGGGGGAGAGAGAGAGAGCTCAAGCCAGATATAGAAAATGTAAAACCGCCATAAAGGAAGAAGCTACAAGTAAAGAAAGGGGATAATGTTGAAAGGGTGAGAGAAAGGGAGAAAGTGAGAGAGAGAAAAGTTATGAGAGATTTATAGGAGTGGAAATGTGAAGAGGAAGTTGAAGTCTTCAATGTACTGAGGCAAAAGAAGTGGACTTCTCATCTAGTTCTTTGATGTTGCGACAGACTTTCTCTCTCTCTCTCTCTCTCTCTCTCTCTTCACTTCCCCTCCCTTTATAATGACTTACTTAAACCGAATTCTATCAGCCACCGCCGACCGTGTGGGGACTGGGACCATTATAATAAAAAAAATGACCTCAAACCCTTGGACGAATGCTCCTGTCTGGTGCCGGACAAGTGTTTTATTACCGACGCGGAGGAAAACTTGAGGCTATTCAATTCGATTCATTAAGGATGGACGGGATTGTACGTATATATGTATACATATGTGTATAGAGACCACCCCCTTTTCCCTGTGGATGGATAGAGGGAGTAAAAGTGTACATTAAAATACCCTGGTTTTTTTTTTCCTCCAGAAAAAGACCCTATTGTTATGGTTACGGTTATTCCCTTGTACTGCAATAGGTCAAGGTCTTTTCCATATGGACTCATTCTTTCTGACTCATTTTGTTCCCTACTTTTCCCCCGGGAATCACTTTTAGCCTACTTTGTTTAATTCTGGAGAAAATGGGAATTGAGAGGGGAAAAAATGGGAATTATAATTGTCTCATCTTGGGAGCTGTAGAAGCAAAAATGATGTAATTAAGGTCATAATTATGCCCCTACATTTTTTGAAAACATATTTTTATATCATAAATAAAATGAGAATTGTCTCCTGGGAAATCCGACACCATGTCCGTTGAAAATTCTTTCTACTCCAAGGGAAATAACGGCGATTACTTGGAAAATATTTGTAGTTAAAAAAAAGTCTTTTAAGCCAACGAATGCAAAATGCAATCGCAGAATTCCAAGATATCCAATCTATGCATGTCATCCCAAAAATAAATCACTCGACAAAAACAAATGTACACAGCCGTGGCAGAGCTCAAGAATTACACGTTTAAATCATCACCCTCGAAAGAAAAAAAAAACCTTTCCATTTACTTTAAACTTCCGAAGGGGTAAAAAAAAACCAACCCACACATTATTAAGCGGGATGCCAAGTCCGTACAAGAGAGAGGAGGGAGATGGTAGAAAAAAAATAGAAGCAATTGGGAATCAAAATGTCAGAAGCGGCGAAAAAAGCCAGCTCTCAAATCTTTCACTTTCCCATTTTTTAGCCACCTTGTCAATTTGGAGAAACCTTACGGAGTCAGCTATTCCTAAATTATAATTATATCATATCCAATACCGACATATAACATATGCATGTAGAGTAATCCTACATTTTCACACAACACACTCACAATCAGCAAAGCTACGGACTAAAAAATGTCACACATATGTGACAGGGACATTCCTCGTCACCGACATAAATCTCTAAAAATATGTCTTACACAGTTACAATCTCTATCCGTATACGTATCATACGAACACCTACAACTTCCCCACCCTATTCAGACTGTGATTAGATGTAATTGAGATCATTTATTTTTTCTTCTTCGAGGAATTCACTGATACAAGTAAACAAACATGATCCAGGCGGTAGAATAAACACGTGGAATGCTCTATTCTATATGCACATCAAAAAAAAAACGCACAGACATCAAATCTATAGCAAAGGATTCAAAAATCTGTGGGATAAATCCACACAAATTAGCAAACATACACATTCACAGACTAATATGCACTAGGAGAAATCTCCACCACTGTGTCAAATATATATACATACAATCCTAAAATGTCATGTCTAATTATTCCTTCTCGTCTATGACGTTAGCCACGCTTCCAGATTCACTCTCAAATGAACCCGCTTTGAGAGCGAAGGAAGAAGAACAAGAATGATATGAGAAGGGGAAAATTGTGAGAAAAGGAAAATTAAAGAGATGCAGATAGACAAAGATATGGCGAGAGACAGGAAATTCGGGAAAAGTAGAGAAAAGTGACGAGAGAAAATAAGACAATTAAATCAATGAACAAGGAGCAGTAAATTGAAAAGAAAGAAAAGAAAGCAAAAGAGAAAAAACAGGGAAATTCAGAGAAAATGAAAAAACAAACTGGAGAGAAAAGGAGAAAAACTGGAAAATTGAGGGAACCGAGTAGAAAGAAAAATTGAGGCCAGAAGAGGAAATGTAAAGTTTATAAGAAATCAAAACATTGGTAATATCAAGTCAAAGGAGAAAAGAATTGAAAGAAATAATGGAAAGGAAAAAAGAAAATACAAGAGAAAATTGGAGAGAAAATAGAACAAGGGAAATCAGAATAAAAGGAAACTGGGAAAAAAAACAAGAAAAAAAGTGGAGAGAAAATATGAAAAAGAAGTTGGAGAGAAAATAAGAAAGAGAAAGTGGAGGGGAAATAAGAAAGAGAAAGTGGAGGGGAAATAAGAAAGAGAAAGTGGAGGGGAAATAAGAAAGAGAAAGTGGAAGGAAAATAAGAAAGAGAAAGTGATGAGAAAATATGAAAGGAAAAGTGAAGAGAAAATATGAAAGGAAAAGTGAAGAGAAAATATGAAAGGAAAAGTGAAGAGAAAGTGGAAGAAAAATGTAGCCAAGAAAAGGTTAAGGATAAAAATCAAACAGGCAGAAAAGCCAAATTTCACAACGAGACACGGACAAAGTTTGTTAAATATCATTCAATCTACAACAACAACTTGATCACGAATCCGAGCTGATTGCTTGGTGTCCTAAAACTTAGCCTACACAGTACAGTGTGACCTCTTAATCTTGCTACACATTACATACAATGTAAAAATGATTTCTTTTTTTTTTTACATAAATGACACGAAAAAAAGGATGAAAATCCGTGTATTTGACATGACTAATAGAAAATATGATACTGTGAGATGTTGCCCTAGAATACATGGAGACTTACGGTGATTAGGACGTCCCAGGGGGTTTCTAGAAGAGGTGTTGGTGGCAGCAGTGAGCGACGCATACGTCACACCTGAACTGGTACAATTGAGGTCGTTGTGCAAACTCCCCTGCAAACGCAACCACTCTGTACCCTTCTCAATCTCCATTGTATGTACCCACAAAAATGCCCGCTTCACATAAATAATTCAGTTTTGTTCCAAGAAAATAATTCCAAGCAATCTCCCAAAAACAAAAAAACCCAAGAAGTTTCCCCCAAAATTATAATTCCGAGTAAATTTCAAGTGAATTTTCCACCAAAACATAATTCAAATACTTTTCCCAAGAAAAAAACTAGAAGTGATTTTTACCAAGGAAATAAATTCAGAGATTTTTTATCAAGAAAATAAATTCAGAAATTTTTACCAAGAAAATAAATTCAGAAGTTTTTACCCAGAAAATAATTCCAACATTTTCCCAAGAATTGACATTACAAGCTTGTCGACACAACTTTTAGAAATCTCAAAATAAAATGGAATGACTGAAGAAATACCAACCTCAGCGAGGTAAATGCGGGCACACACATGTAGGTACATACTTAAAAGGGAAATTACTATATAAAAATTGTGAGAAAGTAACAATTACGGAGATGAGAAGAGACGACGAAGAGTATGTAAGTCATTGTCACCACGTGAATAGTGAAAATGCTAGCTAAAAAATGCTGATTTCATGAGGTGTATATAACCCCTGAACTAAAATATTTCTAGGAACTACCATCATGTGTAAACTATTTTATTTATTACCTACATAATATACTATTTTTCCACCAAATGTACTCTTTCCCCTGTGTCTAAATCTATTACATATTAAACTACCGCATTGGTTGGGGTGATCTACTATATACTACATATGTCAATGGGTGAAATCTAATATTGTAAGTGCCTATGAACTGTGTATGTAAATCGTACCTTCTTTAGTTCTCTTTCTACCACTAACTATTCTACAAAAGGAATCTACTACAATTTTCTATTTATACGATATACAATTGGGCGCATGAAGAGACATTCTAGAGAGAAAAAGAGAGAAAAGAGATAGAAAACAAATAAATCATAAACTTTTCCGAATTTTTCTTACGACAAATTTCATTTTCTACGGCATTTATCAAAGACACTTTCATGGAATGTATATATTACGTAATTAAACTTCTCAGTGTTTCCATTTTTTTTTTCGCAAACACCGTCAATAATGCTCCAACTCCAAAGCAATCACATATATATACATATATACATTTGTGTTTCCTAATCAGAAGGTCATTCATTACGTTCAAGTGCGTGTAGAAACAAGAGCTGAAAATTTCTACGGGAGGTGAAGGACCAACAGACTAAATATGGGGTCAAAGCAGTGAGCAGGGCGTTTACGTGTAGGTGCATACGATTGAAGGACATAACGTTTACATACACCGTACATATGTACATATATGTATGTACGTATGCACAATGTGTCATCGGAAAATCATCAAAATCGTTATTAAAAACGGAATCTTTATTAACTTTGATTTTCCAGGAAAGAACAAAAAGGCTTGGCCCACAACAAAGTCCACGGGGTGGAGGAAGGAGAAATGGAGAGAAAGAAAAGAGAGAGAGAGAGAGGAAAATGTGTAAAGTTTGCACAAATAAAATGATAACCACAGCAAAAGTATACACAATATTGGCACACCCATCAAACGGAAGGGACTCACAAGTTATTAATAATTATCCTCGTCCACACAAAAAGGAAGGTGGAGAGACGGAGAGTGAGTAATCAAGGGGAAAAAGGCATACTAGAGAATTAAGTGCAATTATGAGGAGGGAAGTAGAAGGAAAGCGCCAGAGAGAGAGAGAGAGAGGACAAAATTGACATGAACTAATCAGGAATGCAAGTTGTATTCTCATGAGAGAGTAAAAGAGAGACAGAAAGAGAGATTCAGAAAACGAGCCAAAATGTTACGTGCTTACGTAGAGGAAAAACACGATCGGAGAGAGAAAAGCAAGAGAGAAAGAATAAGAGACGAAAAGCGAGACTTGTGAGAGAATCCAAGCACGAAAGGGAGACATGTAAGAGAGAATCAGAGAAGGAACGAGAGCTTTGTGAGAGAGATTCATAAAAGGAAAACACGAATTGCGAGAGAAAATAAGTAAAGGAATGAGAGATTCGAGAGAGAAAATAAGAAAAGGGATGAGTGATTCGAGAGAGAAAATAAGGGAAAGAAAGAGAAATTGGGGAGAGAGACGAAATGGTAGCAGAGGATTTCGTGAGAAAAAGAAAGAGAAGGAAAAAGAGATAAATTATACAAAAGTGAAAGTATCAAAAGGAGAAGAGAACGGGAAATAATGAGCCATTAGGAAGAATAGGCGGGAGAAAATAAAGGGAGAAGTGAGAGCGAGAAACTGAGAGAAATGCATGAAGTAGACGGAAAATATCACAAAATGAGCAAAAAGAAGAAAAGATAGTGAAATTAAGTAGAAAAGCATGAACGGGAGAGAAAAACAGAGAGAAAGAGAGAAGAGCAGGGGAAGAGTGAAAGAAAGAGTAGAAACAGAGAGAGAGAGAGAGAGAGAGAGAGAGAGAAATAAAGATAGCAAATGACCAAAAGGATACTATATATAGAAACAATGCAATAACATCAAAGGGAAAAGGAGAGTTTGGAAAGAAGAGACTGAGAAGGAGGATCAAATGGAGGGAAACCTCAAAATGTAATAAGTTCTACACGTACAAAGATTCTTTATGTATGTATATATAGAACAACGCTTTTTTCCCTTGTATACGGAAAATGTAACACAAAATGCTATTGATGGAGAAGCTTGACACAGTCAAATATTAAATGCTTCAAAGCATCCGAACCTTATAATGTATAATATGTATAATATGTACACCATACTTTCTATAATCACACATGAGCCCATGTTTTCGGTCATTTCACATACCTATATACTATACATATATAGGACTGGCGGAATTTGTTTTTCCTTTTTATTTTCGAGTAATCAAGACGAGCGTGTGGAAGCGCGTGAGAGGAAGTGTAGAAGCTGAGTGAACTTATGGCAATACAAAATATTTGACCCATTCCAACGTGTTCAACAGGGACAAATATGAGTTGCAATTATTGTTTTGACAAACTAATAATATTCTATGTGAAATTTTCTAATCCAAAAAATTGTCCACGTTTTTTGGTGTTTAGAAGCTAGAATATTTTTTCATTTGTTTTTTTTTACTACATTTAATATTTAGATTACAGCGGCAGCCCCAGCAGCTACTACGACTTTTTGTATAGCGACTACTGCACGTATATTGCATGAAAGCATGGACACACACGCACACACAGGGGGAAGACTTTTTTAAATGACTAATCATTTATTTTATTTAAAAAAAAAAAGAAATTATACCACATATAAAACAAAACAAAAGTACGGAGACGAACATAAAAGGGAAAGTATGGGAATGCGACAAAAACATTTAAGGAGAAAATTAACCACACAAAAAATATTTTGTCCAACTAGAAGCCACTCCAAGCACTGTGGATTGAGTTTGGAGCATTTTTTTGAGGATTTTCTGCCTAAAATCTACCTACCCGTTAAAGATAAAAATTAGTACATTGAAAACAAAAACAGTTTTGTTTAAAAAATGGTTTAAAAAATAATTTTTTTTTTCACAAACAAAAAACTCAAATAAAATAAAATATCTAAAGGAGCGCTTTGATAAGCTAACTTACTGGAAATCTTTTTGTGGGTTTTGTTCACATTTTTTCTCTTCAGCATTGTCCTGATTATCTTTTTTTTTTGGTGTTGTGGTTTCAATAATATTTCATGGTTTTTTTTTGTTGGGTGTTTCTTTTTATGAGAAAAAAAATCTAAATTCTAAAAAACTGATTCCTCTGATTGTTATCCCTATTTCCTTGTTAAGCTGAGATTGTGTAGACGTAGCTTTTTGTGTTTTTGTTTTTGTAGAGATAAAATGGCAATTCTTTTTTCGAGTTCGAAAATATGTTCTTTTTTAATCATTTTTTTCCTTGTCGGAAGTTCGTCTCACTAAATTTGTTTTGTCCGTAAAAATCTCTCCTAATTGTGTATTTTTTTCCTTCTTTGAGAATTTTTGTGTCTCTGAATATTTCTGGGCTAAATGGTTGTGGAAATGTTTCATGTGTACAAATTTTTCCCTCGTAAAAAACGTTTCCCACTCAAGTCTTAAAATATAGAATTTAAAAATTACAAGTTAACTTATATTTTGAGATTTCTTTTGTAATTATTAAATTTTTCCCGTAGAAAAATGTCCCTGGTTGTTATATCATGAAAAATGAATTATTATGTTTTTTATGTAGTTTTTGGTAAAAAATATTTTCAATTTACAAAAATTGTTTGTTTTGTAATTCTTTTTTTTCAGTATTAAAATATTCTTAATTATTGATCAGAATAAGATTGGAATTTTTTTTATTTTGGTATACATTTTTTTTTCATAAAATTTATTTTTAAACCCTCCCCACTGGATTTCAGAGAATAAAAAAAAACAAAAACAAATTCATATCATTCTCCTATCAATTAAAATCCTTCAAGGACATTCTCACACGGTGAGCTTCGTATTTTCAAAATCCTTCTTTTCTTTTTGCAAGGGGAGAAAACAAAACTTATTTTGGACTTAAATTTTCCCTTGCTCAATCAACATTTTCCCCTTACTTCCCTGTATCTTTTTTTTTTATAGTAGAAGCACCTCGTTTTAAAAAATTCTCCTAAACCCTATTCGTTTTTACGTATAAATTTTGTTTTTTTTAAAATTTATCGTCCTTACACATTTATCTCCTATGTACATTATAAATATATATACACCTAAATATATGTATGTATGTATGTGTATAAATTAATCTTCCGTTTTGTTGTATCTGTATAATTATTTCTTCTTTCTTTTTCTTTTTACAAAAAACAAAAAATTCCCCCCCTCATCCTCCTAACAGAAAGAAGAACAAAATAAAATAAAAAATTTCTCAAAAAGTTGTTTCTGTTGTGTGCCGTGTGTGTGATTATGTAAAATTTACTTGTGCAGCGGCATAGTCGTAGTAGGCAGTGGCGGCTGCCGCAATATTTGTTCTATCAGCTGCGTGATTTGCCGTGGCCGTTGGCACAGCTGTTGCCCCTGGAAAGTAGCCGTAATTAGGGAACCCTGCAAGACAAAATAACCAGAGATCCGCCTGATTTTTTTCCACCTCTACTTTTTTTTTCTTCTCCTCATATCTGTAGTAGTAGTAGTAGTAGTAGTAGTAGTAGTAGTAGTAGTAGTAGTGTTTTTCTTACGTTACATTTACATACTACGTAAAATATCGTGTAATTCAGCCAGTTTTCTAAAACATTCACACCGTAATTTCTAAAATAAAAAATAAAACCAACAAAAAACCAAAAAAAAAAAACAGTCTCTGCTTATTTTCCCTGTACAGTCGTTTTAAATGAGTCATGGACATTTCTTTTTATGGATAAGCGCTATAGATGGCACGCTATGATTGCGAAGGAGGTATATAATATCCATAAGAACAGAGATTATCTAAAATAGGAGATGAGCATGAGTTATATCAATTGCAAAGATGCAGAGCAAGAGACTATGGGATGAGAGACAGAGAGGAGGGAGGAGAACGATACAAAGAGGGAATGGGAGACAGCAATTCTGAGAGAAATGGGCAGAGAGAGACAGAGAGGATGCGGGGAGAGCGAGGGAGAGAGAGGAAGAGAGAGGAAGAGAGAGGCAGAGAGAGGAAGAGAGAGGAAGAGAGAGG
>JAQGBT010000887.1:0-39605 GCA_034698585.1 Disparrhopalites patrizii | reverse complement strand
TTACTTTCAAAGTAATATAATTTAATTTTACTTTCAAAGTAATATAATTTAATTTTACTTTCAAAGTAATATAATTTTATTTCACTTTTAAATTAGTTTAAGTTTAATTTACTTTCCAATTTATTTAATTCAAATTCCCTATCAAATTTATTTAATTTAAATTCACTGTCAAATTAACATAATTTAAATTCACTGTCAAATTATTTTTATTTAAATTGACTTTCACATTTTTCATTTAAATTCCTTGTCAAATTAATTTAATACTTTGAAATTTAGTCATTTAATTTAAAATTCCGGGCAAATAAATTCAATTTAAATTCACTCTGAACTGAAATTCTACGTAAATTCACTGTCAAATTAATTTCGTTTACATTCACTTTGAAGTTAGTTTAATTTTAATTCACTGCCATTGTACTGAAATTCGCTTTCGAATTGATTTTATTTTTATTCACTGTCAAATTAAATTTGATTCAAATTCACTGTCAAATCAGTTCAATTTAAATTTAGCGTGAAACTTGACGGAGTCATTCGAGCAGGATTTGCATATTCGGAGAAAGTTAGTTGTTGCTTTGCGGCAAATCAATGAATCGGCGGCCCCAGTGTCGAGAATCTGCACAACAAGAGTAACTATAAATGGTCTGTGTCAACAAGCCCGGACGACTACGCCGTCGTTGGATGTTGGGCTGGACCGGTTATGTCTGGAATATGTTTAACATCGTTTAGAAACCGCAAAGAGTACGTCGGAACGGTAGAGCTTCGCAGGGAGTCAGAATGCTGTGCACGAAGTTGGATGCATGATTTTAAATGCAACACATATTATGTGTTGCTTATCCATAATAAATTTTGTTGTCAAGGGTCTGGAGTTGAGTATACTGCATTTGTGATTGAATTCTTTGTTTTAACCTGTTTAAAACGCCTGTGTTGACCATGAAATGTTGATGAAATAGATAATACATTCATGTATTTTAAATACATGTAACGTTTTGCACTTTTAATACTGAATAATGTCATTCCAACGATGCAATTGAACAAAACTAGATAGTCGTACCCATGCAATTTGAAAATTATTTGTCTATTGTCGTGCATGAGTGAGCACTGGTAACATTTGCATACAGCATGATCGCAATTGCAAGTAATGCGAACTCATCATTCTTATTATTTACAACATCCTGGACCTTTGCTAGTTGATCAATTAGATCACTTAAACAAATTCTAAAAGCTTCGAAACACAGTTGGTGCTACATTCCAAATAAAAACTGCAGTCACATGAAAGCAATACTTTTTATATCGTTAACCTTAAATTTAAATGTATATATAATGTGCTATAATTAAAATTTAATTTGCAAAAATATACACATAAAATATGACATTTATAGATACACAACCGAACGATAAAACAGTGGTAGTGAATTCTACAAGCCCGTCATCAACAGTAGAGGAATTTTGTCCGAAGATGTACTTGGCACGTACAGCGTTGGTGTCAATGCGAGCACCAATCACTCAGACCTTCTAAAGCACAAATATTGTGGTCATAATTGTATCCAATGGTATGTCTGTAAACGCCTTCCTGTTTCAATTGTCGCAGATGAGAAATATCATCATTTCATTCACAATTGCAGTGGCACTAAAGTAAATATCTGCTGGATTGCAAAATATGTTCAATTTCTATTCAAATACTAAATATGTAGTAATGAGTGTCATTCACGTTTTGCAGTCATGCATATACATCATACGTTGCATATTGCTAACCAATTTATTTTTAATTATTTTCTGATTTCTGTATTATTTCGATCCGAGTAAGTGATATCCGATGCATTCTTGCTTCCTGCCAAAGATAGGGTCTATTCGTTTTGCAAGTACCCTACCGTTTAAATTTAGCCAGGTGCCCCATGCTGTTTCTATTTCTTTAAAAACAAATGAGCAAGGACTTTCTCAATATTAGTTTCATAATTGCATTTAACCCGAATATATGGTTATGTAATTTCCATTCGTTTGTCAATTTTTATTCAACTTTGACTCCCCAGGCTCATGTTTTAACAAGATATGTGCGTCCGCATCTACACTACTTAAGCAGGTGGCAGCGTGTGGATAACAATTGTATCGGATACGTTTGGTGAAAATGATGAATGCAAAAACAACAAAGTCTCTGGTTTTCACATATTTACCCGTAAGGGCTTTATCTATTTATTGCAGGGAACGTTATACATCTAGTTAGCCCTAAACGTGTCGTCGGAATTTTTGAGACATGTTTATTATCATTCGTATTTATGTATTCATTACTAATATTTGAGCTTGCAATCATTTTGAAAACAGCAATACCAAAATAATCATAATAGAAACAAGATTCTGCTGTAAACTTCGTTTGGAACAAAATAATATATTTATGATGTTTCACGTTAACTAAAGTAAATAAATAATTGTCGAACATTTGTCATAGTTCGAGTAGCAGCTGTAGCAGGGAGTCAATAATTGAAGTGAGTAATTATCGATAGTGTATATTGTCAGTTCGAGCTGATGCGAATATATAGGTATTAGGCACTTACTGATACAGTGGACTTTCGCTATATTAAACCTGAAGGAAATGGCAAAATGGTTGTTATATGGAAAAGTTGTTATATAGAACATTTAATATGTACAGTACATATACGAAGGGCTGAAAAATAATAGCGTTATGCAGAAAAAGTTGGTATAAGTAGAGTTGTTTTAGAGAGAGTCCACTGTAGGTATTTAGTACACCACACAAATATTTAACGAAAGAGAAATTGAAACCTGAGTGAGGAGGCGCATTTGGTAAGATGGTAGAACCTCTGCGTTTGGGAGTGTCAAAATTGGCGCTTTTAAATTTGCACCACATGCTGCAACTGTACGAGTGTATGCATCCACAAAATTCTAACGGCACTAAAAATTGACGGAAATATAATTCCAAAATTTCGACGGGAGCACGACCGCTTCAATTCCAAGTAATTGTGCTTTTATGCGGTTATTCATGAAAAAATTATGCGATTGCATTGTCGCAAAGATCGTTATCACAAATCGCTGGCCACGGAGTGTAAGAAATTTTAAAGTTTAATTTTGAAATTCAAAGCTATGTAAAAGCAGTGTAAATTTAAAAAGTCCTACACATGCGCAAATTGGGCACAGGCACAAACTTTTGAATGTCCAGTCCGTCCAGATCCACAATGTAAATCCCTTCGCGTACTTCCTTGTCGGTGGTTTCCTTCTCCTGCTTGCTTTATTTACCATCAAAATCCACGAAAAAAATAAATCAATTTCTTCCTTTTCCATTATTACCGAGCGGTCAAATGAAAAGTTTTCCGTCTTACCCCTTTTGCAAATTTCTACAATCCTTGGATAGTTTTAAGATAAGACAATTACTCATTAGTGTACGAACTGAAAAATTACCGAATTGTAATATACAATCTGGAATGACGTCCGAGTTAATATATATCGTATTAAGCTTTTATTTAAAATTAAAATAAAGGCAAGAAGCCAACAATATTACAAATAACGGCTAGAAGCCTGTAACAATTAAATCTAAAAGGTGGCGAAAGGCCAAAAGGTTAATTAAAAGGGGAATTAAGTCTGGATAAAAAAATAATAAAATGTGGAAAATCCCACAATAAAATAAAAGGATAGAAATCAATAAATGGAACGCAGCGGTCAAAATCCCAAGCCAGAATGCCAAAAAACAAAGATGCTTCTGTCCACCCACGCCTCGACAACTTCACCAATTCCATAGATTTGTCGCAAACACACGAAGTTTACGTTGAAACAAAATAATTTACTGTTAAGTCAATGAGATTTAAATTTACTGTCAAATCAATTCAATGTAAGTTTATTGTCAAATCAATTCAATTTAAATTTGCTGTCACATGAACGCAATTTAAATTTGGTGTCAAATCATTTCAATTTCAGTCTGCTGTCAAATCAATTTAATTTAAATTTACTGTCAAAACAATGCAATTTAATTTAGGTGTCAAATCAATGCAATTTAAATTTCCTGTCAAATCAATGCAATTTATGTGTACTGTCAAATGAATTTACTGCCAAATCAATTTAATTTAAATTGGGTGTCAAATCAATTCAATGTGGGTTTACTGTCAAATCAATTCAATTTAAATTTGCTGTCATATGAATGTAATTTAAATTGGGTGCCAAATCATTTTAATTTAAGTCTACTGTCAAATCAATTTAATTTAAATTTAATGTCAAAATAATTCTATTTAATTTGTGTGTCAAATCAACGCAATTTTAATTTACTGTCAAATCAATTCAATTTAAATTGAGTGTCATTCTGTTACTTCAAGTCCCATTAAAATTGCAATTCAATTCCAAACAGGTGCACATAATGTTTGACACGTATGTATATTGCCACAATAATGTTAATTACATTTAAATCTTCTTTTCGTTCTATCTATGCACGTATAGTCAATTCAAAATCAAAACCTGTCAATCACTACATTAAGAACATTTCTGTCAGGTACATAAAATTAGACCAAAATATTCAAGAAATTCCCGGAAGAAAAGACAAAAGTAATTCTTCCGAGTTTTGTATAGTAATAGTAAACGTTATATTTTTCTATAAATTACATTCAAGCATCTTTTCCACTGAAAATTAAAGCATATAACAATACAGTCGAACCTCTCTATAATGGGCTCCCTTGTCCCTTATAACGGTTTTCTCTCCATAGTGGTGGCAGAAAATGCTTCCCTCAAATACTTTCTGCAATTGTTAACATAGAAATTTCTGTTCTCTATATAAATGCTTTTCGTAATAACGTGGAAAATTTGCTGATTTAGGAGGAACCATTATAGAGAGAGTCGACTGTATGTAGGTATGTGCAATACCTGTCAGCTTCTTCAGACAACGTTGATTCTCATTGAAGAGGACATGGTAAAGGCCGAAGTTCATGATAAGCATGTAAAAATTAATATTCACCGCGAAGTACGTCGCCGGAAAGAAAAATGCCGTGACCTGTACGCCCAGGCTCATTCCAGGCATAGTGAGCATTTGGTATA
This sequence comes from Disparrhopalites patrizii, assembly GCA_034698585.1. Taxonomy (NCBI): domain Eukaryota; kingdom Metazoa; phylum Arthropoda; class Collembola; order Symphypleona; family Sminthuridae; genus Disparrhopalites; species Disparrhopalites patrizii. The sequence continues at coordinate 34,586 of JAQGBT010000887.1, read as the reverse complement.
ACCTCACCAGCAAATACGGCTCATACATCCCCATAAGAACAAGGTTAAATAGGATACAGTCGACTCTCTCTATAACTGTCCCCTGTATAACAGTACTCTCGTTATAACGGCAGCAAAAAATAAGGTGTGTAGCCCAGGTAATACCCGAAATTGTTGAAGAGCCCAAACATCCTCGTCATCATGATATTCTCCATATTCTTTTCTCCCTAGTCAAAATCCCGTCTTGCTTTGCAACTTCAAAACTTGACTTTTTGTGTCACTTTCCGATGATTGCTCTCAAAATGGGATCCAGCACAAAGTGTCTTGCAAAATGGAACTTTCTGGGGAAAAACATCAACTTATGTACCAAGAGAAATTTTTCAGTGGAGATTTTTAGCGGCTGTTTGTCCCACTGATTGTTTACGTTTTAAATTATGCAAAAACCAATTTATTTGGAGAAATTAAAAGTATACTTCTGCAGAAGTACCAGAAATGGATGCTAGATTGAGGATATTGCCTTTTTTCGTCAGACAATATTGTCGCAATGTTAACAAAAATATGGCTGCGGTCAAGCGGATGGTGTGGTAAGCAATTAGACTACCAATTCCAGGTTAGATTCACAAACACAAAGGAGTTAGTTTTATCTTAATACAATTAAAACGTGGAACATAGACCACAAAAATCAACAGCTGGGTCTAATGCCAACAAACGAACTTACGTGTAAAATTTAACACTTATGCAACTTTAGGGCAAGGCCCAAACTCGACTAAGCAAATAAGGCAAAAGCCAACAGAAGACTCACGGAAAATTCCCTATACAGTTACGCAGTCAACGGGCAAAGCCCGAACTTAGCAGTTAATAGGGCAAAAGCCACACAATAACAAACAAAAGATGATAGAGGAGAGCTGGCGGAGAATTGAGACAAAATGGTGCTTGTAGCAATGAAGGGGGAAGGAAAAATAAAATTTACGTTTTTTACGCCATATGCAGCAACTATTTGAATGTATGCCTCCACCAAATTTTAAAGGGACTAAAAATTTACAAAAATCGACGGGAGCCCGACCGCTTTTTTCCCAAGAAACAAGACTATGTACATAGTACATATGTATATATATTCGCACACATATATTCGTTATATGTATATTGGACTCGCACAAGAGTGGATTAATCATATTATTATAGTATATAAAAAACATTACAATGGTTAATTTACAATAAATAATCATTTGTCTAACATACCTAGGTATAGTAATAGGTATACATATTATGTAATATAACATATGATACTGACAATTTTACAACAGGTAAATATCACAATGTACTGCTGCGATTACAAGCGTAGCAGAAAGGCGAGGTAAAAGAGAATAAGAGAAGTACAAGGCACATTTGAACAGACTCTGGAGAGAGACAAGCAATGAACTGGACATGTCCATGTATACTTAAAAAAATGTATGGCATTTGTCTATAGATTATATAGCTACACAAAAATATATCTATTATCCGTAGACTTGCAAGGGTTTAAATTTGTCGCCTCCGCCATACCATTTGGGGATTGTGTGGGGTGGGAGCATCCGGCGGATGACGGGGATCCACTTATTCCGGTTTGTGCCGTACACTTCAACCTTCTCCAGAACTTTGCCCAGCAAAGGACGGACCATGTTTACACCGATTTCACCGGCGAAATTTGCTAATCACAAGATCCAAATTTCCATTCCAGTGTATACATACACAAACATACTCACAAAAGAAATTATTTACAAATGACGCAGTTCCTTACTGTTGATAATGAGCACCGTCCCAACGACCTCCGCCAGAATCTCGCGGTAGTCCTTGGTAAGACGCTGGCCGAGATTGATAGCTAAGAAAAAACATAGAGAAAAGAGCAAATCATTCCGTCCGATGTCAATTGGACTATGGAGTAAAAGAAATTTTAAAGCTTAATTTAAAACTAAAAACAATGCAAATTTAAAAAGTCTTACTGGGTACGTGCACAAACTCTTTAATGTCCAGTCCGTCCAGATCCACGATGAAAATCCCCTCGCGTACTTCCTTGTCCGCGGTATCTTTCTCTTGCATGCTTTAATTATCATGAAAATCCACGAAAAAAAACAAATCAGTTGCTTCCTTTTCCAGTTTTTCCTAGGGGTCAAATGAAATCTTTTCCATCTGATCTCTTGCACATTTCTACAAGCCATAGATACCTCTAAGGCGTTTGTCATTTGTATACGAACTGGAAAATTAAGCAATTATACTATTAAACATTTGGTGTGACAATTGAGAAATAAAAAACTTAAATTTATGGCAAAGTAAATTATTAATCAGGCAGTGCCGCCATACCAAATTTGGCATTCAGTATTCCTAAAATAGGTGAGGATTGCCTCAGAAGGAGTGACGTACCAGCTTTACCAGTTACCAAGTGGCAATAATTGTGGTTCCATTAAATTTCTAACATACGCGAATGCGCCAATAACGTCAAAATAAAGATCAGTAAATACTCCAAAAATTATTAGTGATGTAATTGCACAGTTTTAAACTAAAAATGTATCTGCAGATCCGGGGCATCTATCTATATAGTTTTTGATTTTTTTTACAGATAATGAAACACTTAATTTCTCGGACCAGAGACGCGCTGCATAAAATCATTAAATGGCGGCTGTCCATTTAAAAAGGAGGGTAGCGGCGGTCGACAGAAAAACAATTATAGGAGATACATAAGTTAAATTATTTTAAAGGGCAATAACGGCGAGCTGGTCCGATGGCTTGTTTTATTTTTTTGGAGAGCGAAGAAGAACAAAATTTTTCCGATGTTTAAAGCTGACTTTTCATTGCAAACAGTTAAAAATTCAAGTATACTATAAATTCAAGTTATACGCATGTACATATATACATATGTTATCCTGATACTCTGCCATACCTTTTCATGATGCGCAGGGCAGCTTGAAGAATGTACTTCTCCAGGAGAATGATTTCGCTCATCCCTTTTTCCACCACTTCCCTCACACGATACTTCCCTGCTTCCGTTATCCAGACTACAAAAACAAACAACATATCCAGTCGTCTCTCCAGAACATGTTTAGCAAATAACAATTCCCTGCGGAATCCATAGTCACATATGACAGGAAATTAAAAAGCATACGAAGAATAGGGATAATTACTTGGTCTGTCCTCGTAATCATAGCCAGCAAGATAGTACGGGAATTTCTTCTGCAAATACTCCGGAGCCACCCAAATTTCCAGTTCGCCAATCAAATTTTTGAGGTCCTTAAAAAACAACCCACAAAAATTCGGGACTGTTGCATAAATCATATTACGGGTGGCAACAATTCAATTCTGAATCGGATTTTTTATTCAATTCGATTCGATTCAAATACTTGAAAATTTTAATCGATTCAACACCGTGAATCGAATCAAATAATTTGATTCAAGCGGTAAATCGAATCATAAAATTTAAATGAAATTCCATTCATTCGATCAATGATTTAATATACCATTTTTGGATCATCTTCCAAAAAAAAAAACAATCAAAATATGGTTGGAAAAAATCAACGGTAAATATTATATCACGGTTACTTGCATTTATTTAAAGCGGCAAACTATTATATATTATATATATTATTATATATCTTATTATTTATATATGATAAATAAACTTAAACATATATGCTTAAAATTTGCAAAAAGTGAAAAACTGTGTCACAATAATATATTTTTAGATCGCTCGAATCATGATTCGATTCAATCCATGGGCTTGAGTCGAACCAAATCGAATCATTTGCGTACGGAATCGGATCGAATTGCGAATTTCGATCCGATTCGGGCTTGGAAACGAATCGAACCGAAACTTTTGGATCAAATCGGATCGTTGCTGCCCGTAAATAATGTTAATCTTTGACGCATAATTATATATAATTATAGACATTAAAAATTAAAAATAAATGCTTTGAAAGGCTCACTTGATTGGTGAAGAACTGGAAGATGGGACTGAGGATGACGTAAGAATAGGCCTTCCGGAAGGTCTCTTCCGGGATGTCCAACACCGCACTGGCATTCTGAGGGAGAAAAGACCGAATTACGGCAACTTCCGTCGGCTCAATATCCGTTCGTCCCTCGCACTCCCGCAATTCTCGGATGGACCAAAAAATCCCCATCACCAGCACCATCGTACCTCCCTTCATCCTTTTGACCTTTGACCCTTGATATTCACCGAAATCCCTACAAAAATCACTCTTACTTTATTCCTCTAGACTTCCTCCGCGGATCGTTCCAAACTCGCTAATGTCACTCCAACGACAGTCACAGACGAAATAAGTACGAAATCTACGAGTACTTACCGTGCTATTGAAGGAAGGGAGCTGAGCCTAAGAATCTCTCACGCCTTTGTAACACTTGGACTTCAGGAGTCCAAGAACAAGGAAAAGCTGTTGAAGACAATAATACAGCTGACGACAACAATACAAAATGAGAACGTGAGAAGGGGACGCCGAGGAGCTCCAGCGACGCACATATTAAAATGTCCCCCTCCAAAAGCGCACCGTCTCTCACGAGCTCAAGCTCAATCTGACCAGCTTTTAAAGGTCAAATGGACCAAAACATCTTCTTGTCTCTCGGCTAAAATCAGGAGTTGTTTCCTCATATATTTATCCAAGTCATAGAAGATACAAAAATTATAGGCTATATCCCATGTCCGGCGAGAAGGAAATGAGAGGAAGGGTGCATATATGCATATATATGATTGGTTGTTATAGACTATATATTAGGATAGGCTGGTCTCCATCAAAAGCTGTGTTGATAGTTGCGGAATCTTTATGGATAGACTCAGCTTGGAAAAAACCATTTCCTGGTGCTTTTTAATTCTTTTTTTGCCACTGGTGGTTAACCTTCTAAAAATTCTACATCAATTCTAATTCAATGGTGACAAGACTCGAGATAAAAAACAAGCAAGAGCTTGAGGGGAAGACCAAGTCAATAAATTGGAACCTCGCAAAAAATTTTTTATTGCACAAACTGGAATGTGGTCTGAGGATGCGACTTTTTTGCAATTTTTTTACTCATTTGATTGGTCCATTCATAGATTTAAAAGTGCCATTGCAGGGAGGAAGTATGCTGAGCGTATTCACTATATACATAATACATATATATTATATAATTACATCATCTGTCTCAGAACGCCCCAAACTGCATGATTGTTACCTAAACACGTTTTATTATGTGAGCATAAGGGACAAGTTTGTATGTGGTATGTATATACAAGAGATTGCATGAGGTGCATTGTGTGCCTTAATTAGTGAGAAAAATTCTGCAACAATGCTTAATGTTTGGAGAGAAAGGCTTATATAATGTATCGTTAGGCAAAAGGGGGGGAAATGTTGAGTGTGTGAAAGGAAAAGTGACGACGGCGAGATATGGAAATAAAGGGTTATTGTGCATGCCTTGTCAAGATGCAATTAAGGAAAAATTTATACATATATTTTATATACTTGAACAATGAAATTAAAAGTGCTCAAAATGGTCTGTATGGCTGTGAATCGAGATTCAATTGAATGATCCGACAATGCGAGAATCCTCACAGCTTCCATCAATTCTCTCCCAAAGGATGGCGACAAGTGAGAAAGGAAACGTGAGAAGGGTTGTTTGTAACAATTAGAGAGACATTTGAGGGGATTGCAAAATGAGAAGCTCCAAGTTCACTAGGTCTTGCAGACTTTTGCCTTGCCACAGTCTTCCTTGATCCCATCGGGAGTGACTCTTGTGAGTTGCTGATGTATTTTCTTATCGGAATTGAAATCGTACTTGAACTGTACTTAAAATTCAGTTTCGGAAAGTCGGTGTTTTGTCAAAATTCAAACTCGAGTTTAAAAAACCAATTTCTCTTCGAACCAATTTCAAGTTTGTAATTAATAATACAATCAAGTGCAAAACTCACACTTTCTCTTTGTACGAGTCCTCCAGGAACGAATACAAAATTGTACTAACAATAGAAATTCGACCACCGGAATACTTCGATTTCGTAAAGAAATAAAGCATAAAAACAATAAGAAAAGCAAGAAAAAAACACTAACAAAAACAATAAAAGTAATAAAAACGATACTAAAAACAATAAAAACAATAACATAATAAAGCAAAATCAATTTCAAAGATTTGAAAATGCAAAATTTTCCGGCAAAAAAGGAACGACTACAGTGGACTCTCTCTATAATAGCTCTCTTTATAACAACTTTTTCTCTAGAACAACTTTATTTTTTAGCCCTTCGTATATGTTAGTGTACATATTAAACGTTCCATACAACAGCCACTTTTGACATTCCCTTCAGGGTTGCTATAGGAAGAGCCCACTGTAATTTTTAATAAATATTAGTTATAGCTATGTATTTCCCGCAATAAACCGAGCCTAAAACTCATCTCTGAATGCTGTTACAGAGAAATGTTGTTACAAAGAGACTTTTTATAGAGAGACTTCACTGTGCGTAGTACGCATGAGTAACATTGGTGTCTGTACAATGATATTCTCCAGTTTTTCCATTTTTGCCTTTGTTCCCCGGAAATTTCGTGCATTTCCAAACAAGCTGAAATGTCACATACGAATTTTCCGATAAAAACGTTCGAGCATGAAACTGAATTTGATCCCGAAATTGATACTTGTGAATCGAACTTGAAGCGAAAGTGGATTCTAATCCCGTCCATCTTTTATTTTCTGGGTCTTAGAAAAATCACGAAGACGGTGAAGAAGAGAGAAAAGAGCAACCAAGTCATGTGTGCTCAGATCATATAGAGTTATTGGAACGATTAAATAATGAAAAGAATTACGTATAAATACATACATAAGCGCAGGTGTGAATAACTCTTCCTTGCTGCTAATAACCCCGTGGGAACTGATTCCGACTGACATCCTTTCTGTGGACTCCGTGGAAACTCCCAAGAAAGGAGGAAAAACTGGTGGAAGTGTTGTATACAGACAGTATAGAGCTAATTAACTAATTACTCAGTAACCACTTTGTGTGTCAAGGAAGGGAAGAAAGGGTCAGTGGCCTTCAACATGTGTGCAAATTTATATGCGGACTCATTTGTATTGGGCACATTGGGATTTCTTGAGGAGTTTCCCGACCATTCAAATACAATACAGTCAACTCTCTTTATATAACGGCTTAGAAAAAAGTACCTACATATAACCACTATATGGAGAATAACCGGTAAAAGGAATCATTCAAGACCGTTTAGGAGAAAAACATTTAATGGCGGGGGATTCAAAATTAAAGAAAAACCCGTATAGGGAAAGAAATATGCGAAAGAGTGGCATAAAACTGTTATAGATAAGAAGGCTAAACGGCGAGGGATTCAAGGCTACTGCCAAAACCGTTATATAGAGACAGAAGTATGGGAAGACGTGGCCTAAAACCGTTATAGGGAGAGAGGCTAAATAATGGGGGATTCAAAACTTTCCCATTACAGTTGAATCTCTTTATAACAAGTCTCTTTATAACAACTTTTCTATATAGCAACATTATTTTTCGCCCTGCCCTCCAGAGTTGTTATGTAGAGACTACGCTGTAAAGCGGAGTCTCTCTATAACAAGTCTCTTTGTAACAGCATTTCTCTGTAACAACATTATTTTTTCAGCCCTCCGCACATGTAAGGTGCATATTTAATGTTCCTTATAACAACTTTTCCCGGTAACAATATTTTTCGTCCTTCCCTTCGGAGTTGTAATATAGAGACTACACTGTATAGAAAAAAAACAGTAGCAGAGAAAACTGTTATAGAGAGTGAATTTATCATAGTAAATATCTCGAGCTGGATTGTGAACATCGTTATAGTGCGAAAGCCGTGATAGAGAGGCCCGTTATAGAGAGTCGACCTGTATAAAGAAACTCCAGTGTATATTTGTTATGGATACAAGGAGCATTAAACACATGGGGTTTGACCACGTGCTCGTCAATTTGGCAGTGAATAAGGGAAATATACGCTTGGAAGGGAGAATGAGCTCATTTCCCTTTCAATGTAACGGTAATAAAAAAGCCTTTGACGTCAGTTCTGGGTTAGGGTTGGGCTGTGGGAAGTGGCGGAAGGGAAGGCAGTCAGAAGTGTCAAGGGATCCCAGTTTCCTGTATATAACCCTTTAAAGTCCTCAACACACCCTCCACTGATGCTGCGGAAAGGTCTGTGAATGTCCTTGGATAAGAATCCAAAGTGTGCCACCGCTCGCCCGTCTCACACCAGCCTCAAAGGGAAGTCATGCAGAGACAATAGAAGCGTTTTCACTCGAACTCATTATGGATCCTGTCCATGAATTTGCCAACACTTTTTCGCGTCCATTTATTACAAAGATTTAGACGTTTAGACCTGTCAAGAAATTCATACTTTCCTTCGCCTCAAAAAGCAAAAAATAGTATTCCTCAGACGTGCCATCCTGTTTGTTGACACTTCACAAAACAAGCGCTACGGTACGAGGCTTTTTTTTTAAATAAAGTGGCGCCTCTTATGGTGTCTATTTTTAGCTTATTTGAATATAGGGTCAGTCCGCCAAACGGTGACAGTTGCCCTAAAGGTGACAATCGCTCCGTGCAAGCACAACGTATGGACAAATATTATTTTTTGAATGTTGCACTATTCACCCTGAGGTCATGCAAGTATCCAATTATTTTTAGCGCGAAATTCAAATTCGCGCCAGAGAACGACCAACTGCAAGTGAACTTCCGTGGTTAAACTCATCAGCCAAATTTCCGTTCCCAAATTTCAATGTTTTCTCCCGAGAACAGTTTCCACCAGAACCAGCTTATATTTGACGAATATCTTTCTGCTCTTAAGTGCTTTAAAAATTGCGGTTTTGTTTTTACCCTATACAATGCTTTAAACTTTTAGAAAATATTTAGGGAAGCAAGATGAATTTTGCTCATGCTCCCAAAGGTGACACATTTTCTGTTCCAAAAGGTGACACAGTGTGTTTTTCTCATCCCCTAAGCAAATTACTGAGTTTCTAGCATTTAAAAATGTAGCAGGGCTTACGACATAGAGAAAGCCAGGGAAGCCTCATAATTACTCACAGTCAGAAATATCTGAGACTGCATGATAAAACATTTGTTGTATTTTGGCTGGACAAGTATTCATTTTTAGCGTTGCATTTATTTTAAGGAGACTTTTCAATTGAACCAATGCACATTGTTAGAAATGTTTGCAAGTAACATAAGCATCTGGAAAACCCAAATAAATCATAATGTACACATGCAGGCACCTTTAAAATCACCAACTGTCGCCTTTAGGCAAATTGACATTTTTGACTACCCAAATATTTTGAATTATTGCTCTACTATACGCAACCTCGAAGCTTTGAACCTCGAAGTTGTTGAAAAGCATATGAATTTGTAAATGACATTTCAGTGCATTCGAATTGGAAAATAAATAAAACCTATCATGGGCACATTTTCAGAAAAATGAATTTGTTTCAAAACTATGTCACCTTTAGATGCACTCGCCCTATTATAAAATTTTGGTTACCATGGCGCCGATGGACTCCCGTGAGCTTACTATTACTAAAGACTTTGGGCTAGGGCTGGGCTGGGCTTCAACTGACGGGTGTGGGGAGCTGAGCTTTTTTTCACAAAGCGTATGGGTACGGGCCGGGTTGGGCCTTTAAAATCCCAGTCCCGCACACCTCTCTGATGAACTACGATATATTTCCGGCTCACGGATGTTATTTGTGGGCTTGGTGAGCGTCAAAGACATCGACAAAATTCGTACTGGCAGACATGTACACTTTAAGTTTTGAATTAATTTCCGAAAAAAGTTTTCAAAAGGCAATTCGACTTTGAAGTTGCTTGAATGCTTCTAAAATCTTCGAAATAGTTATTATTTATTACTTGGATATCTTATCCTCTTCTTTTATACTTTACATTTCATGGTACCGAAATATTTCATTAGGCACGAAGATAAATGCGGCGTAATTCCTACATTTTACTACAGTTAAGTAACAGGCTAGGGTGGTACGGGGACTGTAGAAAAACCCAAAAGGTTTCAGTGGTTCGTTATTGATATAATGATATCACTGGAATTCTAGATTTGCCTCAAATGAATAATTTGCATAAAGTCACTAAATCAATAACGATCCACTGGAACCTTTTAACTTTTTCTACATTAAGTCATTTAGAAAGGTGTCAAACGCTGGTTTACCTTCTAAGACCGACCCTGCACGCGCTGCTAATAAACAAACTAGCGTAAATGAAAACGGAGAATTTTTCATTAAATAAATTCAATTTTCTATTGCCTGCATGTACATGTAATTCTAAAATCTGGCCGTTTTCGTTGAAGGGCTGGTACGAGAGGTCAGGGGTCATAGTAGAATATTTTTATGTGCAGGTCAATTCCTTTTCTCTTGACTACATTTTGATAATAAGTTGAAAATTGTTTATACATACACTCTCCTGGTTTTAAATTGGAAACAAAGAGTGCCTCTTGATTTTGAGACGGGCTGTACATTATTTTTCCCCCCTCTCACTTGTTTGTTATTCGTATTTTGCTTAACACTCTAAGTGGACTTAGCACTCTAATAGCACTTAAACTCTACAGCAGCTCTTTCCTGAACGTTTTGCAAACACTTACATTCTCCATCAGTCCGTGCATTCTATAACATCCAAATTGTTTTACTTCTCCAACAATAATTTCTCATTTTAGGAAACTTAAGACTGCGGTACAGCTTTCTAAGCAAATGATTAGATGTCCAGGAATTTGTCATGTGATGAGATGATGACGTTGAAAAATAATCCACATTAAATACTACTTAAATATACGCGATTGTAAATACTTCCATATTAACCTCGATTTACGGTTCCTCCTCCGTACAACATTAGTGTAATTTTTGTTTTACGAAGGTTGGTTTCTGTTAAAATGTTCAAAGCACGAGGATTTACGCTGGAACTTCATGGCCTTCCGGATTTTGAACCATTTGAATTTAATTCCGTTCATAGTGGAGGAAAGCACGGGTCGAATCGGTGTAGAAGTAAAATCTGGGAAGCCATAATTTCGCTTCTCTGATTTCATAAGTATACATTATGTTTCTTTTAAACTCATTACAGTTCACAAATTGGTCATTTCCATACAATTGTGACCACCCCGATCTTAAATTGCGGTAAACAATTATAATTATGGAAAACGGAAAACAATACTGCAAATAACTACACACTTAATATATCGATGCTTTTAAGTATCCAGTACGACTAAACAGCCGAAATGCTACTGGAAAAAGTGACTTTTTTTTTACCTTGGTGCTGCCTAGCCGACAAATAATAAAAACGAGATAAACAATTCATCTGTGCTGAATTTGATTGCGGTTCCAGTCAATAAAGTCGGATCCTGATCCGACTACAATTAGCCAAGTTATATAAGGTTTACCTTGCATATACAGTGGAGTCTCTTCATAACAGCACCCCCTATAACAGCATGCTCTGAATAACGTCAGGAAATTCGCCGCACCTTGTACGTAGACAGCATATTAATTGTGTTCTCTATAGCAGCATTCCTTTTATAACAGCAAAATTTTGGGTTCCCTTGGACGCTGTTATACAGAGACTCCACTGTAGTGCAAAAGTAGAGGTTTTCTATATTTTTTGAACTGTGTGCCAAAAATTATCATATCTACAGGGCAATTGTTGTCGGATCACAATCCAACTTCCTTGACTGAAACTGCAATAAAAGTTTGCACCAAAAAATTGTACGTGCGGCTGCAACAGCAAGGTGGGAATATTTAGTCAATTTCGGTTGCGTATTATTTCAGAATTTTTGGTAATTAGTCGCATTTGGTTCTCATAAGCCTCAATATGTCGGGTAATCCTGATATTCTGGTTGAATAATTTCGCAAAGCCGAGGGAAAGAAGAAGCAATGAAATCGTAGTTTATACTTGAATGGCCCTTTGAAAATTTTTATATTTTAAAATTTAATGAATTTGCTGGCCATAATTAATTTTGTATGTCAATGATGAGCTACATTTCCTTGGGTTACGGATGCTCTTCGTCGCTTTGATGGGGGCGAGAGCCGCCGACAAAATTAGTATTTGCAAACATGCATTTTAAATTTTGAGTTTCAAAGGAAATTCGGCTACAACGAAAAGTTGCTTGGATACTTCTGAAATTGTCGAAATTGTTGACACGTTTATTACTACATATGATTTTTCATCCTCTTCTTTTATGCTTCACATTTCTTGCTATCGAAAAATTTGGTGATCCACAAATACAAATGCGACGTAATTCCAACAATATACTGAAGTTAAGAAACAGACCGACACAGTTAAATCATTTGGGTGTTTACGCAAGGTGTCAACGAAAGGATTTGGCTCCAAAAACATACCCCAAACACACCCCTCGCAAACAAACACCCACAAGGTTCGCGTTTTAAGTGCTATAGGTACATCATGCTCTTATGCGACAGCTTTCTCCATAAAAACTCCAACCGAAACGAGTGGGTTGACGGCTACAACGCTTTATATGCATGCAAGACACTCAAGAACATATTAAACCCCCTCTGCCTCGTATTGTTACAGCTGCCCATGCTGCACCTCTGAATTAGTGCCTGCAGGTATTTCTTGTAGAATTTAATTGCAGATCTAGGAAAAAACGTCATGGCGTTCCGACCAATACAGTGGAGTCTTTATATAGCAACTCTGAAGGGAAGGGCGAAAAATATTGTTACAGAGAAAAGTTGTTATATAGAACATTAATTACGCGTCTTATATGTACGAGGGGCTGGAAAAATAATGTTGTTACAGAGAAATGTTGTTATAAAGGGACTTGTTATAGAGAGACTTCACTGTATTAGTTAAGTTATGTCGGTCTTTCAAACAGAAAGTTATATTTACGACAAAACGTTTGCCGTTTTTAAAAGGACTTGATAAGCAGAATTTTATTCCAGACCTCCGAAAGTCAATACAGTTTAATTCCAACAGGAATAACTTATTTATGGCAAATTTTAAACCTAAAATTGAAACGAAGAATTTTTCATTAAATCTCCTTGCCTCCACAAGCCAAAACAAATGTATACAATTTGTATCTAGCGTCAAATTTAGACGTGATAGGTAAAAACACTTCAGATTACAGTCGACTCTCGCTATAACAGTCCCCTTTATAACAGTACTCTCGCTATAGCAGCAGCAAAAAATAATCCCCTCGAAAACTTTCTCCAATTGCTAACATAGAAATGTCTGTTCTCTAAAACAGTTCTCTAAACATATTAATGTTTTGTCAAAAGCTGTCCCAGTAATTAGAAAAATATTTTACAATTGCTTTATACCATTTAAAAAAATATTTATTTTCAAAATTGTTGATGTTTGGTTTGGTTGTTCAGTAATTGCAATTGTAATTGTTAATAGTATAATTAGAATTATTAATTCCGCCATCATTTCTAATTTTTGAACTTCGCGCCGAAACATCACACTAAATCTCCCATGATGATCTAAATGCTGTCCGATCTTAGTGGCGACCCGCAGCAAAATTGTGTTTATAAAACTAATATTTTCCCTATTGTTCGGTTTGAGGGACAAAATAAAATACATATGTCCCGACAGATGGAATTACAAATATGTTTTGCCAACTCTTTAAGCTGCCATAACTTGGAAAATCTTTGTTGGATAGGCATGAAATTTCCGCCATGATCCGCAATAAAATTCTACATGAAATATTTGCATGTACTACGGTGTGGCATGGCTGCTTTATAGCCGTATGGGGTATAATGTTTCGCGGGGACTGAGTATATGCATTATAGATCAGTCGAATCGATGAGGTAGTGATATTTGTTTTTGTATTAATTAAACGGAATAACTGTGAGAGAAGTTTATCTCCTGTATGGTTCAATTAAATTGAGAAAGCCAATCTACGACCTTGCTCAATATATACTTTGTTGTTCCGTCTCAATTTTTTTAATATGTGTAGTTAGCTGTAAGAGCAATTCAACACTATACAGGCACTCAAACCTTGCAGCAACACCTAAATTTTTTGCAAACACATTCTCCATCAGTCCGAGCATTCTGTGACAACCAAAATGTTATTATGTTCTCCAATATAAATTTCACGTTAGTGGAAATGTTAAGACTGGTAAAGCTTGCTCAACAAATTATCAGACTTTTTGTTAAACTATAATATAGACTTCTATACTCTTCAATATTTCGACTGTTTCCTCTACAACCATATGACGTTGTAAAATAATCCATACTCAATAACATTTAAATATATGATTGCAAAAACTTCCATATTATCATCCGTCTAAGATTCTTTCACAATCAAATCCGTGAAATTTGTTTTCCCGTACAACATTGTTGTCATGGTGTTTTTATTGGTGTTTTAAAAGTTTGGTTTGCGGGACATTTTCTATCAAAATGTTAGAGTACGAGGATTTGCGCTGGAACATCAAGGCCTTCCGGATTTTGAACGATTTTAACTTAATCCCATTCATGGTGGAAGAAAGCACGGGTCGAATCGGTTTAGAAGTTAAATCTGGCAAGCGAAACTTTCTTTGGAAGTTGCAAATACTATTTCTTATCTTCTTGCCTTTCCCATATCGACTGTGGAAAAGCATGTATTCCCTTCTGAACTTCCGGAAGTCGGATTTAGTCACAGATTGCTTCTTACACTCCTATGTAATCGTTACTCTTATGGTCATTTTGGGGACGTTGAGGTTTAAGAATCAACAACAGGATGTGGCAGCCTTTCTAACGGAGCTGAATTCAAATATTGGTCATCGCCCGGTTAGTTCATGTAAGGTGTTTTTAAATTAATATATTAACGAAATTTTTAAGTTGAGCATGGGGCAACTACTCTAGAAGCCGTCTGGAGGTTGGAATAGCCATTTATAAATAGATGATTACTTTAGTCAATTATGCAAATTTTTTCTTTGAGCCGCCGACCCCTTCACAATCGAACTCTGCCGACTAATCACAGAGCTTCATTTATAATTTAAAGCTTCAAATTGTGACCTGGAACATATTTCAATGTTGCGTAAACGTATCTATTTAAAATTTAAATTCATTAATTTGCGTTTTGTATTGACATTGAAATGAGTTCCCGGTCACAATTTTCAAGTTTAAACGAAGCTCCGTGATTAGCCGGCAGAGTTGCATTGTGAAGGGGGCGGCGGCTCAAAGTTTGCATAATCAATTAAAGTAATCATCTACAGCGGAGTCTCTCTATAAAAGCAATCAAGGGATTTTTATTTTGTTATAGAGAGTTATAGAGAGACTCTACTGTATTTATAAATGACTATTCCAACCTCCAGACTGTTTCTGGAGTACAGTGGAGTCTCCATATAACAAGTCTATTTATAACAACATTTCTCTCTAACAACATCATTTTTCAAGCCCCTCGCACATATATGTAATGTGAATATTTAATGTTCTATATAACAACATGTCTCTATAACAATAATTTTCGCCCTTCCCTTCAGAGTTGTTATATAGAGACTCCACTGAAGTGCTTCGACACTTGTTTCCGTTTTATTGCTGCAATAAGAGCGAATACGCGTTAGATGCTATACTGGGAAAAAACATTTTGCTCTGAGAAAAAAATTTCGTGCGAATTTTGAACGATTCTGGCCGTGCGCATCGAGCCAAAATTTGCGACCGGAATCCTTGCCGAAGCAAGTGGAAATATTTCAAACAAATATTTCATCATACACACAATTTGCCTATTAGGATAGATGTTTATTTACGAAGTCATGAATAGCTATACAGTGGAGTCTCTCTATAACAACTTTTCTATATAACAACATTGTTTTTTCCGCCCTCCGTGTATGTAAAGTACATATTTTATGTTCTAGATAACAGCTTTTCCATGTAACAATATTTTCTCTACTTCCCTTCAGGGTTGTTATAGAGACTCCTTTATACGTATTTTCCCATTTTTATTCGCTGATAATTTGTTTACAGTCGACTCGCTGTAACAGCACCCTATAAAGCATGAAATTTTGTCTGTTACAGCGAAAAACTGTTATCCAGAACAGACATTTCTATGTTAACAAATGGAGAAAGTTTTTGAGGGAAGCATTTTTTGCTGCTGTTATAGCGAGAGTACTGTTATACAGGGGATTGTTATAGAGAGAGTCGACTGTACTTGCGTCTATTTGCACGTTTTTACAGTTGTTTACATGTGCACATTTTACAAGGAGCTTTGCCGATATTTGCAAAGATGAACGAAAATTCAGCCGGTGCTGATTCCATGTACTATTAAAAATTTTAAAAGGGTGTATATTTTCAAATTAACAACTATGTACAGTTATTCTTGTTGGGAAAACATAATTACGTTTTTTTGCTAATATTTAGACAAATCGGTCTATAAACGTCTACGCTCACACACTGTCACCGAACTGGCCCCGATTGGACTGGCACCATCGCTTGGCATGCTAAATCTTACATTTTGCGCCCTTTTTGCAATGATCTTGAATACAAATTTTAGTTTCTATGCATCCATCCCGCTCAAAACTCGAAACTGGGCGATGGCGATTGCAGTATGGCTCATTGAAGTGGTCGTCGTGACTCAGCAAGTGGCATTTTTCTTCATTTTCTACTACAGTATCCTCATTCTCATTCCGTATCTAACGTCCAAGGGTCTATTCGATAAGTCCAACGATGAGTAAGTGACAGCTATTGATATGCGAGTATACAACTCCAGGAATTATTGTTGGATATTTCCTTATGCACTAGCTGTCATTAAGAATCTATTGTATGTAGGGCAATTTTCAAGCGAAAATATTCCTTTACCGTCCTCATCGAGCCCTCATTTAGGAAGATCGTGCAAACGGAGATTGAAGTCCGGGTATTCAATATGCTCTTCTCCGGACTGCTGTATGGGTTGAAGATTCTCCTACTGATGGGTACGATCGTCTGCTTCTTCGTCGGAATTCATATCCCCTCCATCAAGGCTGTCTCCTCTTGACCATTGGACTCCTGGCGACCGTAGCATACATTTGCGTCTATGGATTTCTCTTCCGAATCCCGCAACACACGAGAAAGAACGTGGAGGCGACCAAATTTGTGGCGGACATGTTGACGGTGAGAGAGAAGAAACTGGAGCATCGAATGCTCGGCAAACGGCTGGAAGCAGTTGGTAATTGCGGGATCAAATCCGGTGAATTTGACTATTTTGGCAGGGACACAGTACTGGAATTCGCCGGATTCGCTATTAACCAAATATCTAATTTACTGATTACATTCAAGTAAAATGCGATTGGATTCAAAAGAAGGATGCTTATTGTGAATCACGCTGCATACCTCAATTTGGTAGTTGATGTATTTGTATTAATTGTCATGTGTAAAAGGTTTTGCAAATCATCTATGGTAACAAAAAACACGTACAGTGGACTCGCTATAACAACCCTGAAGGGAAGGACAAAAATGATTGTTATATGGAAAAGTTGTTATATATGGAGCATTTAATATGTACATTACATATACGAAAGGCTGAAAAATAAAGTTGCTTTAGAGTAAAAGTTATAAGGAGAGTTGTTATAGGGAGAGTCCACTGTATACATACGTATAAGATAAACTAAATTATTCGATGCTTCATATAGACACTATAGTCATTGTTACTGCAGTGAACTCTCATTATAACAACCATGAAGGGAAAGGCAAAAATGATTGTTATATAGAAAAGTTGTTATATGGAACTTTTATTATGTTCACTACATATACGAAGGGCTGAAAAATGAAGTTGTTATAGAGTAAAAGCTGTTATAAGGAGAGTTGTTATAGAGAGAGTCCACTGTATAGGCAATTTGACAAGTGCGTATAATAAACCAAGCATATAAAATGCAGGAACAAAAACAAATATTCAACTGTTTCAAGTGGTGCAGGAACAACTTTTTCCCCAGCGCCCAAAATTTATAATTTCATGCTCTTCTTTTATTCTTTGTTACACTTCTTAACACAGAAATATTTGGCTATGTACAAATACAATTGCGGCGTAATTCCTACGAGGTACTAGTTCAGCAACAGGACGATACGGGTAAGTCATTTGGGAGTTTTCGAAAGGTACCAAACGTGGATTTGGCTAAAAAAAACAGCCCACACGCGCTACAAACAAACAAACACATAAAACGATTCGCATTTTAAGTGTTTTAGGTGATTACATCCGGCTCTTATACGACAGCTTTCTCAATAACAACTCTCACCGTAAAGCGTGGGCTGACGCCAACCGCTTTATTTGCGTACCCAAGAACGTATTAAACCCCCTCTGCCTCTTAGGGGCTACCATCCTGTACTTCACAATGAGTACTTTCATGTATTTCATGCAGACTGTTATTGCATATCCAGGGACCAAATGTCATATCGTTCCCACCATGAATAGTTATTGCAGTTTTTCAAACACAGAGCTCTATTTCCTACAAAATCAACTTTTGCGACAAAACGTTTACCGCTCTTCCAACCGTTAAAAATTGGACTTGCTAAGCAAAATTCTTCTGATCTCCGAAAGTCAATCCCATTTAGATCCGACAGGAATAACCAATTTACGCCAAAAACCGCTGTTGTGTTTTCGCGTAAAATAAACACAATAATTTTTCATTAAATCGATGCCAGGTTTTGTCTCCACAAGCCACAGTCAATGTACCCAACTTGTTTCTAGCGTCGCATTTAAAGTTGATTTAGGGCAGGAGCACTTCAGATTAGTTTTTACTGTGATACCATTAATAAGTTAGTAATTCTGACTAGACTCGTAAACCATAAGGTACGTTTAGTCCGTCTGACTCACCCATTGGCAAAGATTAGTATTTTGTCAGAAACTGTCACTGTCACTGTCACTAGCCAAAGCTCCCAAAGATTGCATTTCATCATTTTTGAGATATAATTTAGTTTCAAAATTGTTTTTGTGTGGTTGTTTGGTACTTGTTAATAGTAATATAATAAAAATATTGATTTCGCCAACATTTATCATTTTTTAGCTTCGCGCCGAAGTAACGCCGAAGTAATGCCAAAGAAGTGCCATCACCTGGAAAATCGTGGTCGGATCGCAATGAATATTCCCCCCGGATCAACTATAAAATTCTTCATTGAATATTTGCATGTACTATGGTGTAGCATGGCTGCTTCATAGTCGCAGGGGGTATAATGAGTTTCTTGGGGCCTGATGTATGTATATGTATACATAAATATATGTATGTATAGGCACCTGAATCGAAAGGTAGTGATTTCTATTTGTGCTAATTCAACGGAATATCTGCGTGGGATATGTATCTCGTATGGTTTCAATTCAATTGAAAAAGCCAATCTACCGAATTGCTTCGGTACATACTTTCTTTATTTTCCGCCTCAATTGTCTTACTATCCGTATTTCGCTGTAAGAGCAATTCAACATTACAAAAACACCCGAGCCCTGCAACAGCTCCTGGCTTTTTTGCAAACACTCCCATTCTCCAACAGTACCGTGCATTCTACAACAACCAACATTTTATTCCAACTCCAACATAAATTTCACGCTTAAATTGAAGACTGGCAAAGTTAGCTCAACAAATTATTAGACTTGTTGTTGAACCGGGATGCTGGTCTTGAATTTTTTGATTGCTTCCTCTACGGCCATTTCGTTCCTGCACTTTGTACATCTTGGTAACGGCATAGTCTATTACTTTTTGCTAGTGTATAGACAATGATAATGCAATATCGCATTCAAAATTATCGGAAATGCGTAGGTTCCTGAAGGAATTTTTCCAATTCGAAACAGTAGTGTTAGAGGAAATTTTAATTTCCAGACAGTAATAAAATCCACATTCATGTAGTAAAATAATCCACATTCAATATTACTTAAATACGTGATTGCAAAAACTTCCATATTATCATCGATTTAAGATTGCTTCACAATTATATCCATCAAAATTGTTTCCTTGTACAACATTGCGATGTCAACGGTGTTAGCTTAAAGCTCCCGAAGATTTTTTATCACAATGTTAGAGCACGAGGATTTGCGCTGGAACTTCATGGCCTTCCGGATTTTGAACCATTTGAACTTAATTCCGTTGATGGCGGAGGAAAGCACGGGTCGAATCAGTGTAGAAGTTAAATCTCGCAAGCGAAACTTTCGTTGGAAGTGGCAGATACTATTTCTTGTCATCTTGCCTTTCCCATATCGACTGTGGAGAATCATCTATTCTCTTATGAACTTCCGCAAGTCGGACTTGGCCACAGACTGCTACTTGTACGCTAATGCACTCACTACTCTGATGGCCATTTTGGGCACGTTGCGGTTGAAGAATCAACAACAAGAATTGGCGGCCTTTCTAACGGAGCTGCATTCCAATATTGGACATCAACTGGAAAGTGCGTGTATACTTTTTTTTAACTAAAACGTGACAAAATTATGACTTTGTACGTGGAGCAGCTAGCGCTCGTACGCTTTAGGTGCTAACCTGGCAAAAAACATTGCGCTCAAACAAATTTTTCAACAAATTAAGTTCAAATTGAATGCATATACCTGGACACATCGGGCCACAGTTTATGGCCTGAATCTTTGTCGAAGCATGTATATACAAATTCTAGACAAATACTTCATTTACGCGCAATTTGCGTAGCGGAAGAGGTGTTTAGTTACTAACTTATGAATTTACTTATTTTTCTACTTCTATTCACTGAGCATCTGTTTTTACAATTGTCTCTATTTTCACATTTTTTCAAATGTTTACATGTGCGCACATTCAACAAAGAGCCTTGATGATACGAGGGGATGAGAAGTCCCTGGAATTCCGATGATCACATAGTTCGTATTCCCAATCCTGTTCATTTCTGTAAACTCTAGTGTCTTTCATGTGCGCATAATTAAATCTTTGCCCTCAGAGTTTGCCCACTGCCGAATAATGCGGTCGTCATTTTAAAAAGTCGAGAAAAAAATGGATTTCACCGAAGAAGAGATCAGAAATGACAACAAATATTATTATTTTATAAGAGAGCGACCAAATGTAATGCTATGAAATTTAGCGACGGTGTTTCCTGACCTCTCCTCTTCTATTTACAAAATAAAGTAATGGGTGAAAAAATATAGGTGCAGTTTCACCAGCTCAAACAAAGGGCCCCTTTAAAAAGGAAGGGTTAAACTTCCTTGGGAGGGTTCTGGGTATGAAAGGGTTAGCTTTCATTAAAATATTTACATCGCAAAACGACAATCACTATCATAAAATACTTACAAATATCAAAGCATTAAGTAAAGTTGTGGGGAAGAAAAGATATGTTATAGCTCAAAAATACCCAGATCGGACCCCCAAAAAAAACCGGCAATGCGTGGCTCTTACAGCTGATGCTTTTCGTCTCATTATTTTTGACACCAGGTTCACGTGATTGTTTCACCCGCCCTATAACCAACTCCAAACTCCCCGTCATTACTATTTTATTTAACATTAAAAAAATCGCTGCGCATAAGCAGATATTTAACTTTAACTACTCCGTGAGTGGTGTTTTTTAAGGAAAACAATGTAACCCTTTTTTTGGAAGGATGAGCGAAACTGATAGAGACATAGGCACAGTATGTTGAACTAGGAGGGGACTATATTGAGAAACTATAAAAATTTTATGGAATATCCTTGTGCTTCACACGAATTCCACGGACTTCTAACCTTCCCCTATTGGCCGAACGAAAAAACGAACAAAAATGGAATTGGTGTTGGTTCCACGTACTATTGCAAATTTGAAACGGATGTATATATTGGTACTCACTATAGGTATATTGGTACTCATTAATGCTTACTCCTATTGATGGTAGAAAAAGTTAACATTCTTTTTTGCGAATATTTAGATAAATCGGTCTGTAAAGGTCTACGCTCACACTCGGTTACCGAACTGGCCCTCATTTGTTTGGCACCATCGTTTTGCATGCTACTTCTGACATGTTAGGCAGTTTTTGCATTGATCCTGTCTACAAATTTTAGTTTATATGCATCCATCCCGCTGATGTATCGAAATTGGGCGTTGGCAATTGCAGTATGGCTCATTGAAGTGGTCATCGTCACTCAGCAAGTGGCGCTCGACTTCATTTTCTTGTACATTATTCTCATCCTCATTCCGTACCTAACTTCAAAGGTTTTGCTTCACAAGACCAATGATAAGTAAGTGACAGCAATTGATACGAATAAACATTTCTAGGAATTATTGCTTGAATGATCCTTATTGCACTGGCTGCCATTAAGAATTTATTGTCAAAGGGTTATTTTGAAGAGCAAAAATTCCTTTGCTGTCCTCATCGAGACCTCACTTCGGAAGGTCGTGCAAACGGAGATTGAGATCCGGGTGTTCAATCTGCTCTTCTCGGGACTCATGTACGCGTTCAAGATAGTTCTTCTGCTCAGTACGATCGTCTGCTTCTTCGCCGGGATTCACTTCCCCTCCATCGAAGGATGTCTCCTCTTGATTATGGGACTCATGGCGACTGTGTCGTACACTGTCCTCTTTGGATTTCTCTTCCAAATCCCCCGATACGTGAGAAAAAACGTGGAGAAGGCAAAATTTGTGGCGGACATGTTGACGGTGAAAGAGAAGAAACTGGAGCATCGATTGCTCGGCAAACGCCTGGAAGCAGTTGGTAATTGCGGGATTAAATCCGGTGAATTTGACTATTTTGGGAACGACACAGTGCCGGTTTATGCCGGATTCGTTTTTATCCAAGTTGCTAATTTACTGATTACATTCAAGTAAAATGTGATTAGTTTCTAGAAGCATGCTTAGTTACACTCACACTTGACACCTGAAGTGTTATTTGGGTATTTGATGTATGTTAATTGTCATTTCTAAAAGGTTTTGCAAATCATCTATGGTAACTTAAACTGCACACATTCTTAGGATCAATTCAATTATTCCGTGTATTATGGACACTATATTATGTAGTGAGTCTCTCTATAACAACACTGAAGGGAGTGGCGAAAAATATTGTTACAGGGAAAAGTTGTTATATAGAACATTAAATATGTACTTGACATATACGAAGAGCGGAAAAAATAAGGTTGTTATAGAGAAATGTTGTTATAAAGAGACTTGCTATATAGAGACTCCACTGTACAAACAAAAGCAGATATTCTAATGTTTCAAGGGGTGCAAGGACAACATTTTTACGAGCGCCTGAAATTTATGTAACCAACTAGACACATCTATACAATTGATGCACTGGTGTTCTTCGCGCATTTGGAGCGCCGCATAACTCCAAAACAACACAAAGATAGCAGCCGATATCTTTGACCTTTTAATAGGACGATAGTTTGTTGCATTCCCACCTTTCAGCTTCCCATCGAACTGTCCTGTTGTGCCCATTTTTTTGTTTATTCCGGTTCGGTTGGGACATTATTTACACAATATTATTCTGCTAAGGGATATATAATGTTTGTACCTTGCAGCGAAATATAGAAATCGTTTGTCAAAAATTGTGAATTTGAACCTTTTTTAAAATACACGCCTTAACTTAGTTGTGAATGGATGGACTGGGAGATAAAATATTTGTCCTATATGTATGTATATTTGTCTTTAGTAATGTACTGAATGATATTCCAAAAAGATTGTTTCGCATTTAATATAATATAAACGTTAAAATTAATATCTAGTACCCAGTAGACGTTAACTTTAAAAGTAATTACTAATTGTAATTAGTAATTGGAATAAATATTAACAATAATTAAAAAAATGTAATGAATAATTCCAAAAATATGTAAGTTAATTAAATAATTTACTTATTACATTGAAAATAATTTCGCAGTAATTGGAAAAAATTGGGAGTAATTAAATATTTTAGTCATTACTTAAATTTTAGTAATTAACCTATCTCTGTGCACTTTGTATAACTTGTTAGTGTTAAAGTCTGCTACTTTCTCTGATGTAGACTATGTCGTATCGCAGCGAAAATTATAGCAAATGCGTGGGTTCGCTGGAAACAGAAACGTCCGAAGAAATTGTAATTTCTAGACATTTGTGACAAATGATTTGTCATATGAAGGTGTAAAAAAATCCGCACTAAATACCACTTAAACACGTGATGGCAAATAATTGTAATTATGATCAATTTAAGGTTCCTCCACAAACAAATCCTTGAAAGTTGTTTTCGCGTACAACACTGGTGCTTTACAAAGTTTGATTTCCCCGACATTTTCTATCAAAATGTTGGAGCACGAGGATTTGTGCTTGAACTTCATGGCCTTCCGGATTTTGAACGATTTGAACTTAATCCCGTTCATGGTGGAGGAAATCATGGGTCGAATCAGTGTAGAATGTCTATAACAACTCTGAAGGGAAGAGGAAAAAATATTGTTACTGAGAAATGTTGTTAAATAGAACATAAAATATGTACTTGACATGTATGAAGGGCGGAAAAATAATGTTGTTATATAGAAATGTTATAAAGAGACTTGTTATAGAGAGACTCCACTGCATAGGCATAATTTGATAACAGTGTAGAATAAACAAAGTAGATACGATGCGAGAACAAAATCAAATACCTAGTACAATGGAGTCATTATGTAACAAGTCTCTTTATAACAACATTTCTCTCTAACAACATAATTTTTTCCGCCCTGCATACATATAAACTACATATTTTATGTTCTATATAACAACTTTTCCCGGTAACAATATTTTTCGCCACTTCCGTCAGCGTTGTTAAAGAGAGACTCCACTGTATTCTAATGCTTCAAGTGGCGCAAGGACAACTTTTTCCCCAGCACCTAAATTTTCCGCAACCTACTAGCGACATCTATGCATTTGATACACCGGCGTTCTTGTTGGATTTGGAGTGACCCATAACTCCAGAACAACACCAATATAGCCACTAATATTTTTAGCTCTAAAATACGACCATAGTTTGTTTAATTCGCACCTTTAAACTCCCCATCGAACTGCCTGATTGCGCCCATTTCCTGGTCTATCCCCGTTCGATTCGGAGGGGGTAGATTTTAGGCAATAATATTCTGTGTATATTATTATGCCTTTCCCATGTTCCACCAGCGCAGGGATACAGAATGTTTGTACTTTGTACATGGCAGCGAATTAAAGAAATCATTTGTCAAAAATTGTTGACTGCATGTTAGGTACATTATGGTCATTGTTGTCGTGTGAGGATTACATATCGAGGATGAAGTACATAAACCGATCATCTCCATGCCAGTGTTCTGCATAAAATGATCAAATCCATGGAAACGCCAAATTGCTAATTTTTGGATAAAATTGAAATGCATATAATAAAACAATCCAAACTGTGAATAAGGTGGACACACCAACTGACTATCACTATTACCGTCAATATTTTTAATTGCATTAATTAATATATTACATATTAATTAATATATTGAATATTAATTAATATATTTTATATACATATATTTTATATATATTTTAATATGACTAAAAGCACGTAAGACTAATTCCAATTCCGTTGGAATTCTAATTCCGTTTCATGCTTGCGCATAAAATGATCAACTCCAGAAAACGACAATCTGTCATGGCTGAATGTTCCCACCTTGCTACTGCCGAGTCCAAAAATAATAAAAATAAGATAAAAATAAGCGTAGATGCAGAATTTCATTGTGGTTCTATTTCATAAGTTAAATCCTGATCCGACAACAATTAGCTATAAGTCATGGCGATTTTTCCGCGCGTAGTTCAAACTTTTGGCAATGTTCCTATTTTTTGAACTTTTGTGGCGGACAATTTATCGGTGAGAGAGAAGAAATTGGAGCATCGAATGTTCAGCAAACGGCTGGAAGCCGTTGGGAATTGTGGGATTAAATCCGGTGAATTTGACTATTTTGGAAACGACACAGTGCCGGCTTTTGCCGGATTCGTTATTGACCAAGTTGCTAATTTACTGATTGCATTTAAGTAAAATGTGATGTGTCTTCTAGAAGCATGCTGAGTCACAATACATACCTCAAGTGTTAATTTGGAGTTTGATGTGTACATACAATTCTCTCTATAACGGACCTCCTTATAACGGTTTTCGCGCTATAACGGTGTTCACAAACCCGCCCGAGAACATTTCAATGCTAAAATCTTCCTCTATAACGGTTATTTTATAACGGTTTTTCCGTTATACCGGGGAAGCTTTGAATCCCCGACCAAGAAATGCCTTTTACTATAACGGTTTTAGGCGGCGCCCTCACACGCTATAATGGTTTTTTCAAATTTCTGTATCCCCGCCATAAATTCATTTTTGCTATAACCGTTTTTAGGCCACGCCCTCACACGCTACGTCGGGTTTTCTGTAAAAAACCCGTTTTTAACGGTTTTCCTTGTACCGGTTATTCGTTATAACGGTTTTTCTGGCTGCTTTTTGTTAAATCGTTATAGAGAGAATCGACTGTATTAAGTGTTTCTAAAAGGTTTTGCAAATCATCTACATAAATATAAAATGTACATATATACGCAGAATACATTCAATTAGTCGATGTTTTATAGACACTAGTCATTGTAAATATAAGCATAAATCAATTCACATAAAAAAGTCACATATAGCTACATATATGGATGCATATTTTTTATATAAAATATAATACTCTTTTTTAGATACATAAACGCCCCCGCAGAATTTATTCACGCATGAAGCACATAAAATATATCACAACAAACTTTAATGGGCATTGTTTTAATCCTTAATTGTAATAGGCACTCACAATTTACCCATACACTGTGTCACAATTGCTCCCCAGAGGATGAGCTACAAGAATTGGAGCGAACAAATTTCATTGTTCAAGCAGCATGTTTTTCCTGATAATTCCCTCTTATAGAAACAACTCACAAGAACTGAATTAAAAGGAGCTTCCTAATGTGCCAGGAACGTCAGGGAATGTTGGGGAAATTAATTCCATTCACCATTCAGAACCCCATGTGGAGACTTACTATGTATGTAAATATTAAAAAAAAGGGGTAAATGGGATCATTCTTCTATTTATTTTGGAAAATACAAAAGACATTATGAAACATCACTAAAGTCTTTTAGCATACCTATACACACCTTGACCTCGAATGGGAGATGACAAAAGGAATGAGAATCTTCTATGAGCAGTTATTGGACCCATGCTGTAGCGCACCGTTAATTTGTCATAAATAAATATGCATTTGGAAATGGAAAATCCAAAATTCTAGAAAAATTTATAGACAAAATCTTTTTTGAATTTTAAAAGTTCAAAAGATGAAAAAATTTAATATATTTAATTTTTGAAAGTAATTCGTGTGAAAATAGTCATTTTTATTATTT
The DNA here is from genome assembly GCA_034698585.1 of Disparrhopalites patrizii. Classification (NCBI taxonomy): domain Eukaryota; kingdom Metazoa; phylum Arthropoda; class Collembola; order Symphypleona; family Sminthuridae; genus Disparrhopalites; species Disparrhopalites patrizii. The sequence continues at coordinate 7,436 of JAQGBT010000887.1, read as the reverse complement.
TTGGTAATATCTTATGTTTATGTTATTATGCATTACATATTCGATTTTTATTTGCAAATATCTGTGCTCCACATACATATTTATGAATGCCAGATTTGGTATAAGTCAATGATGAGAATGTTGAATTCAACAATTTATTTTAGTAGCCACATCCTGGGAACTGTATTAAGGTCTAATTCAAAGTTTTTATCAATATTACCTGTAATAAAGTGCATTTATTTACAAAAATGGAACAAACATTAATAAATATTAGAAAAAAATTCCCCAAGATAATAATTTTAAGTAACAAAACAATATATTAAACAATCGTGAAATTAATCAAATCCCAGGTTAGAACAAACGCGAAGACAATTTATCCCTGTGAAACCTCAAACATGCCTTGAAGCGTTAATAAAGAATGTCAATATATAAAACACAAAATAAAAAAGATACTAAAAATGGTTCAAAATTAAAAACCCAAATATAAAAGTTCGACTTGGTCCCAGTTTAGCATTTAGCTCCAACCCAGAAACATTTTATTCTACTTGGCAAAGTAAATGCTAATAAACTACCAAAAAGCTGTGTTGATAAATATGAAAACTGAAAACAGGCATCCAATATAAATATTAAAATTCAGTGTGATTTAGTTTAAACACAGTTTTCCTTTTACATTTTCAACTTCTTCCGTTATATATAAATACAAGAAGCAATAAGTAAAGAATTATATAAATAAAACTACGAAAAATAAATACAACGTGGCAAAAAATAGCAAAATTGATGCACAAAAAAAGTAGACCGATGTAAATAACAGAAATAAATTACATATACATTACAATACAATTATTAACTATTACTGCCTGCCCATAAATCAATGTTTATAAAACTAAATGCACTTTTCAAAATTAATACAGATAAGTTTAAAATATGTAAATTTACATGGTGAACATTTATAAAATTCTAAAGCAAAATTCTGTATAAAATAAAAAATTAATAATCTAGCTATATATAAAATAAATTAATATAAATGAGCAATATAAAAAATAATATAAAATAAAAATAAATAGTAATACATATTAATAATTTCAATTCTATTTTAAGGAATAATTATTAAAACATTTTCGGTTAAACTTTTCTGCCCCTACAAATCGTATGTTTGTAAGCAAACAAGGGATGTACGATATTTAAGCAATATTTTAAATTTTGCAGCTGATTCCTGACACAATTCGGGTGTAGTTTTGACCGAAAAAAAATCCCCGGGCTCAGAATCGCCCTGAGGGGGGCACAGCATATAGAGGGAGTTTGTCCAGTGTTTTACAATAATGAAATATCTTCTGACAATCCCCTTTGCTCCTCCCAATTTTCCCCGCCTCCAAAATCTTATTCGGGGACTTGAGTTCCTTCCCATAATTAAGGAATTTGGCCGCGGCGTGAGTGACCATTGACCCAATGGACGTCCCATGACCGTGCCCCAATTTGTCGACCAAGATCCGATTGGCCGAACAAAGGGGTCGATGGACACAGTGGTGTGGGACGAGGCCATCCCGAGCATGCCCCACGGCACTTAACATGGGCAGAACCATTTCCGTGACCTTTGGTCCATCCCCGACGTCTTCGGGGTCAAATTCATCCTCCAAGCTCCGCCTCCGCCGACCCGTCGTGTTCATCCCCATCATGGTGGTGCTGGACATGCGCAGGACGTTCTTTTTTTTTAAATAAAAATCATAAAAACGAAGGAATTAATTTTGCGAATTTTTTCCTAGAATTGTTGGTGTAAAAAAACGATTTTTTGGAGGATATTGATGTTCATACCTGAAGGTAAGAAGCAAGACCGAGGACTCCAAGGAGTCCTAGGGCTGAGTTGCAGTCTGCTTTCTTCCTTTTAAAAAATACAAAAACAAAACAAAAATAAGAGAAAAAATATTAACCTGGATCAGGGAGAGTAGAGCCAGGAATCCCAAGAGACCCACGGCAGATTTATTCACCCCTTTTCTGATTCAAGATCCAAACCAGATTAAATACAGTGTCAAGTTGTCATTTGGGTTAATTCGATAAACTTTTCTACTGAAGTCTAGAATAAGCTCGAATATCAATAAAACTGTCTAAGCGAACTTATGTGTGTAATTTCTTATGATTTCATTTTTATATGTATATATACACTAAATATAGATTAAAAGTGAATTGAGAATTGTAAGGTATTTTTAATTATCAATTAAAATCATGTATTTTTGTACGAATAAAATATTTGCATTTTAAGCACATATGAGCTGTGAAGGCAAGATCTGTTTTGAAACTCAAACTGTGCGTTATACGAACAATTTCTTGGGGGAAAATGACGATATCTACTGCTAATTTTTTGTTTTGTTTATTAAAAAATAATTCTTTTACTTTTCTGAGAAAATTAAATTGAATTTGAGTAGAAAAAGACTTCCTGAGAAAACAAAATTCTACTTGTCAAAATAAAATAAAAAACAATGCTTAAAATATAGAAAAACATTTCAATTGCTGAGAAGATTTTAAAAATTGAATTTGTTCAGGAAATGAAAATAAACAAATTTGTTAAGAGAATTGAAACAAATAAATTTATTCAGAATATTAAAAAAAACAAATTTGGCAAGAAAATTGAAGTAAATAAATTTTTTCTGAAAATTAAAATACTAAATTTGTACAGAAAATTAGAAAAATTAAATTGGTTCAGAAAATCAGGAAAATTTGCTAAGCATCGCAAAGAAGCTTAAATTTGCTCAGAAAATTGAAAAAACGAATTGTTCAAAAAATTGTAATTATTAAAAAAAAGTATGAGAAAATTGAAGCAAATAAATTTATTTAGAAAATTTTAAAAACTATAAGAAAATTGAAGAAAATAAATTTATTCAGAAACTTTTTAAAATTATAAGAAAAACGAAGAAAATAAATTTATTCAGAAAATTTTAAAAATTATAAGAAAAACGAAGCAAATTAAATTTGTTCAGAAAATTAAAAAAACAAATTTGTACAGTTTGGAAAAATTAAATTGGTTCAGAAAACCAGGAAAATTAAATTTGTTAAGCGTCGCAAAGAAACCAAATTTGCTACGCAAATTTAGAAACAATTAAATTTGTTGGCATGTTTTTTATAACAATTGAAACCACCTGGGCTTGTCTTGAGCAAAAATAAATTAATTGCGATTATGTGATGACATTATACCATGTTAATTTCTGATTAAATTTTATATATTTGTTTAATTTAATCCAAATTTGAAAATTAATCTATAATCGAACGTTTGGTTGAAAATCTAAATTTACCCGTGGCCACCACCGTAGCCGCCACCGCCACCGCCCCAGCCCCATCCGCCTCCACCTCCACCATGACCGTAGCCGCCGCCTCCGGACGCCGCCGCATAATTCCCGAATTCATCGTCCACGTACACAGCCCCAGTCGAAGAAAGTTGCTTCCCCGTGGATTTCGGGTTATAATCTTCTTTTTGTATAAAAAATAATTAAACACAAAACAGATTAAACACACAGAAACACTCAAATAACAGTACAATTTTTTTTTAAATGAAATACATATACATACAGGGTGGTGGAGACATCTAAAAAATTATTCACTCACAAAATCAAAATTTCTACAGACAAAAACGTCTTCAGCATTTTTTGGACCACCCTGTATAAATGCAGGTGTGAGTAATTTATTTTAATTTAACAATTCTAAATGCTCTTTCAAGTACCTTCATTGAGCTTCAAAAGATCAAAATATTCACCTCTACTGTACGTTGAACTGTAGTAGGGCTCCTCGGACCGATATTGCCGACACTTGACCTTTATGACAATCCCAAATATCCCTACACAAATCCCGAGAAATACCTTTAATTTTCTCATTTTTTATAATTCGATTTTTGCCTCAGGAATTTTCACAATACCAAGATTTTTTGGCGGTATTGTCCGTGTTGGAATCAACTGTGATTTGGGACATTTCAGCATTTTAGTTGAGCCTTTTATAGAAAAATATTTGCACTCCCCCTCACCTTGTTTTTTTAACTGTTTTCCCTGCCCACATAAAAAGGAGCTTTTCCTGTGCCGTAATCATTGGGCATTAAAAGTTGGTAATTAAATGAGTCAGTTCATTTTGGGGGAATCAGAACTTCTCAGGATGAGTTTTGTTTTGTATGCAATTTACGGCTGATATCCGTCTCGTTCTGTCATACATTAAATGTTTATTTTATGGTGAATCCGTCTTTCACCGCATTTCTTTTTCTTTCTCGAATACCCCCTTTGGTCGTCTTCCCTCAGTTTTGCACTTGGCGTCCTCCTTTTCAGCATTAGCAATTCTTGTACAGTCGACTCTCTCTATAAGAGCACCCTATCTGCACCAGAAAAAGTGCTCTTGAAATGAACTGCTGGTATAGAGAATTAGTTAAAAAATATTAATATTAATTAATTCAGATTATTTTCAGGCTTAGCTTTGATAAATTCTAACAATATTTACAAAATAGGGCGTAAATATTTACATTTTAGTGAGAAAAGAATAAAATTGTGCTGGTATAGAATTCCGGTGCTGTTATAGAGAAAACGTTAATATTGAAGGGATGCCTGACTTGGGCGCTAATGCTCTTATAGGGAGAAAGTGTTGTTATAGTGAGAGAAATGTAACCGGAGGAAGAAAATACCCTGCTGTTATAGGGAGTGCTCTTATAGAGAGCGCACTTTGTATGGTAAAGCTGTAGGGGGGATTCAGCACTGCTGCTATAGAGTATAAGTGCTCTCATAGGGAGGGCCGGTATAGGGGGAGTCGACTGTATTTATGAATGCATTCTAATCTTCCTCTCTTTTTGTTATTCTTTTTTCTCTCTCTCATAATATCGTCTATATTCTCTCTCTCTTTATCTCCTCCGTTCTTTCTCTTTATCAGCATTACTTCTGCTTTTTCTCTGTACCTCTTCCTGTCTTCTGTTCTTCTTCTTTCGTTGTCACATAATTCTCTCTCGTTATCGCATTTGTTCTTTCTCCTTGTCACTTCTGTGTTTTCTTGTTCTTTATCACTTTTTTCTTTCTCTCTCCTTGTCGCTTCTATTCTTTCTTGTTCCTTATCACTTTTGTCCTTTCCCTCCTATCACTTCTTTTCCTTTCCGCTCCTAACCACTTGTATTCGTTATTCTTTCTCTTTCTCAAATTTTCCTTTCTGTCTCCGTAGGATTTTTATTCTTACTTTTTCTTTATCTGTATCTCAATTTTTCGTTTTTGTCTCCGCATGACTTTTATTCTTACGCTTTCTTTATCTCTATCTCAATTTTTCCTTTCCGTCTCCGTATGACTTTTATTCGTTGGGTTTCTTTATCACATTTATTTTCCCGCTCCTTATCAATTCTTTTTCCTTTCCCTCTCTGTCTCTGTATCACTTCTGTTCGACTGTTCACTTTATCACGTTTTCCTTTTGTCTCGCCACATCACTTCTTTACTTTGTAACTCTTCGCTTTATCACTTTTGTTTTTTATGTCTTCATCAATTCTTTTTTTATCTCTCTCTCTTTATCACTTCTGTTCGCTTTTCACTTTATCACTTTTTCTTTCTCTGTCCATATCACTTCTGTTCTTTTTCTTGCTCTTTATCACTTCCGTTCTTTCATTTTTTCTAGTCTATTCTTCTCCTCTCGCTCTTTAATACGTCCACCTATGCAAATTTCTGCCATTCCTATACGTCCTAGTTTTACTTTTTTCTCATTCGCCTTCCCCCCTTTTTCCCTTTATTTCCCACACAAGTATTCATACTGCAACCTTCTTCCGAGAGTGCGTGTTTTTGCATTTAAAATTTCGGTAGTTTTGCGCATGAACCGTGACTCCTTCTTTTATTGTGGCTATGTAAACCGATTTAAAACAGCGTGGCCATATAGTCCTGCGAATATACACAAAAGAAATAAAACCCAAAGAAAATTGAAGAGGAGCAACGTTATTGAGAAAAGACAATTGAGATAGTTGGATTTGCAAGCTAAACGGATAGTTGCCTTATAAAAAAGAGCACAGCTGCGGTGAACGTAAAACCCCCGCAGTCCTTCGACAATGCCAAGAGCATTTGTAGACCGGTAATGAGTATTTTGTACACAAAAAAAAGACGCTACACAAATACAATCATTTGTAAACGCTTGACAGTTTTAGGGTTTATTTCTATTCTTGTATACATATAAATATATACGCAAATCTTTAGGCTAGCATCCTTGATAAATTCGTCTTGACTTTTCAGGAACACAACAGCAAAACATTCACACACTTTCGTATGTATGGAGGTTTGAAAACAGACGAGAGAATCTGACACGATAGTGTATAGAGAAATTTTTTATGGTCAGTGATACGAATATATTATGACGGGTGTACATACATACTTTTATTCCAGCATTGTATCTGCTTGGTTTATTATAGATGCATTGGAGTAAATGTATGCCTGCGCCTACATTAACAATGACTACTGTCTATAAAACATCGAATAATTTAATTTATCCTATACGTATATGTGCATTTTATATTACCAACGATGACTTGCAAAACGTTCACAGATGACAATTAATATCGCAGCAAAGACAAAATTTACACTTGAGGCATGCAGTGTGACTACCAAGCATGCTTCTAGAAGACTAATCACATTTTATTTGAATGTAATCAGTAAATTAGCAACTTGGTCAATAACGAATCCGGCAAAAATCGGCACTGTGTCCCTTCCAAAATAATCAAATTCACCGGATTTGATCCCGCAATTACCAACTGCTTCCAGCCGTTTGCTGAGCATTCCATGCTCCAGTTTCTTCTCTCTCACCGTCAGTATGGCCGCCACAAATTTTGCCGTTTCCACGTTCTTTCTCACGTATCGGGGGATTTGGAAGAGAAATCCAAAGAGGAAATTGTATGACACGGTCGTTCAAAGTCCGATGGTCAAGATAAGACAGCCTTCGACGCAAGGGAAGTGAATCCCAGCGAAGAAGAAGAAGGCAATCGTCTCGAGAAGAAGAACAACCTTGTACACGTACATTAGTCCGGAGAAGAGCAGATTGAATACTCGGATCTCAATCTCCGTTTGTACGATCTTCCGTATTGAGGTCTCGATGAGAACGGGAAAGGAATTTTTCTCTTGAAAATACTCCTTTATACATAGAATAAATTCATAATGACAGCCAGTGAATGGGAAAATTCCATCTATAATTCCTGGAAATGTTTATTCGCATCAGCAACTGTCACTTACTCATCCTTAATCTTATGAACCAGGTCCTTAGACGCTATGTACGGAATGAGGATGAGAATAACGTAGACGAAATTGAAGAAAAATAAACCCAGCTGAGTGCTGATGGCCACTTCAATGAGCCATTCTGCAATTGACAATGCCCAATTACAGTCGACTCTCTCTATAACAGTCCCCTGTATAACAGTACTGTCGTTATAACAGCTGCAAAAAATGATCCCCTCAAAAACTTTCTCCATTTGTTAACATAGAAATGTC
>JAQGBT010000886.1:0-39613 GCA_034698585.1 Disparrhopalites patrizii | reverse complement strand
TCTCTCTTTCTCTGTGTCTTTCTCTTTTCTTCTCTCTTTCTCTCTGTCTCTCTCTCTTTCTCTGTGTCTTTCTCTTTTCTTCTCTCTTTCTCTCTGTCTCTCTCTCTTTCTCTGTGTCTTTCTCTTTCTCTCTCTCTTTTCTTCTCTCTTTCTCTCGATCTTCCATCTCTCTTTCTCTAGGAACTCCTCCCTCCCCCCGAAACGTTCTTTCATCATGCCAAACTAATGAACCAAAAAGATTTTCTTTGTTTTCTTTCCGTCGAATACCTATGTACGTAGCTATGTATGTACATATGTATATACATACAATTTTTATCATCCTGAACTTGTACCAAATGATTTTCCACCCAATTGGAAATCCTTCCATTCAAATTCTTCTCTGTGTCATTCCATTGTGAACATATATTTTGTTATGCACACACGTACACACTTAATGTTTTTTGTTACCTGCAACAATTGTCAAATGACTCATTTGAACTACTGTAGTATTAAAGGAGCTTTAAATCTTGTTTTGACACGATGAGGTAGCTCTTCCTTCTTCAAATTCTTAATGGATCACTATTTGTCAACTGTCTATACACCTATTAGATCTATATACATAGGTAGCCCAGAGAAACGACGAAACCTATTTTGCATCACTTTTTTTCTTTCTTTTTTTGCTGGCACATTTGTACACGTTTTATTTTTAATGGATGAAAAGGGCCAAATTCCCCCGCACTTTTTCTTTTGTTGAAAGATTTTGACATTTTTTTAAAGTCATTTGGAAATTCTTTTCCATTCCTGTATGTAAAAGCATTCACATTGTTCTCTTTGACCACACAAGTCGTAATAAATATTCTGACCAAAGAACTGCCAAATACACAGTAATAGATTGTTGTTTCACTTCTATTTCTTGCTCTAGCTAAATGAATTGTGAAGAAGAAAAAAAAAGGAGACGACTTGTTCTGTAAAATCTGACAAAAAAGAAAAGAGAAAAAAAAGAATCGTGATTTGAAGGAAAGTTATATGGATGAGAATTTCTATGCCATTTCACGCTATAATACCCTTCAAAAAATCTTCTGCCGCAATTGCAACGCTTGACTTATTGAACGCACTTTGACTGTGTTAGTTCAAAGGTAAAGGGAAAATGAGGAAAAGAATACAAAAGTCGTAATGGGTAAAAAAAACATTCCTGTCACATATACATATAGACATGGACATATACATATGCATTTCCACCGCTAAAATGAGTCAGACCTCAATGCATTGCAAATTGGAACAAGAACAAATGATTGCAAAAATACAACCAATTACCAAGCTTTACTTTGTTTGATATATTTTTAAATACTTCATTACAATTTGATGAACATATTTTTTTTTCCTCCGCAGCACGCACGTCGTTAAAACACATCTTCTGGGTTAGATGGAAAAGTATACAGGGTGGTGGAAATATTAGAAAAAAATCATTCCACAGTGAATGCTTCAGCTACAATAATAACAATAATCTTTACAGACAATTCAAGGGTATAATTGCAAAACGGATGAAGTCCAAATTTTACAAAATTGAGACTTTTGCATAAAATGAATGTAGTATTTCTTTCGGAACTTTCTTCTATCATTATTGAGAGGCTGCAATTTGAAGGAAATATTTTGTTTCAATATTCAAAATTTATTTTCGCCATTAGAATACATTATATCGGAAATACGTTTCCATCTCTCCTCAAAACTTTGCCAAATGGACTTAAACTGTGTTGGAACTATGCCCTTCAATGGCGTGTAGCCATAGCCATATCTCTTATATCTGAATAGCATTTTTTTAAGTGTTTAGAGCAAAATACACCTGGTTAAACCTTTGGTTTGTCCAGTCCAAGAGAAGATTACGCTGAAAAATAAAATCATTCATGCAGAATACTAAAATTAAACCCGTTTGTAATCTCTGGTCAACCGCCTAGACTGCACAGTTCATGGCTAACATGAGCCATTTGGTGTCGGCAAATTTGATATGGAAGTCTTTTCAATGAAATTTATTTGTTCTAATAAATGCATCAGTGAGAAGTCTCGAGTAGTACTATTTGTCGTCCTTTCTCTCTCTCTCTCTCTCTGTCTCTCACAGCTGTCCAAAACCTTTATTGTTATCATCCCAAAATAGTGATTGGTGCCAGCAAATTAATTACAATTTCAAATTAGAAGAGAGTAAGTATTGCAACTTCTCCCAAAACTGGTACTATGAATTGCACTTTGACCATTTACGAAAGATGTCAAATGGGGAAACAAATGACAAAAAGGAGACAAGGTCCATGTTCTTTTACACTTTCTGCCCCTCAGCTCTCTGTTTCCTCCACCACTCCGTACTTTGACACTGTCCTCTGATCCTCTGACACGTATGTATACGCATATAAGATATGTAAAAAAATATGTATACATACGGAGAAAAGCAAGATAAAGAAATACTGTCTACAATAATGTAAAAATATAAAGAGTAGCACAAATACAAAAGAAGGGGGGAAAAAATTTCCAACAAAGTTGTATTCTAACAATTTGTTCAACTCATTTAAAGCATGCATTAGAATTTATCTGGCTTGGAAATCTCATGAATAAAAACGAAGTATTGCCACCTTGTTTCTTCATTTAGGACTCAACTTTTTTCCTTTTAACCACGTCTCACAACAACAATGACGACAACAGAAGTAAGAGCTACATATATTTACATACACACGAAAAACAACAAAAAGGTCGTGTGGATATAACCGTGCCTTTTGTATAACAATGGTCGTACTTACACCATTTACTTCTTCTTCCCTCTCCGAGTTGTAATTAGTTATAATGTCATTGAGATGTTAATTCACCATTTTCTTTACCTCCACACACCATCAACGCTCAAACGTTATCTTTGTGCATAAACATATTTACGATCCCGTAATCTTTTTCTACTTGGGTTCATCATTAAAATGTAAGGAAAAAAATAAATGTGTGTAACCGTTTTTTTTCGCATGTCATTTTACTGCTGTCAATTTCCTTAATGTATTTTTTTTTCTTCATTTCTTTTCATTCTGTTTTTTTTTTACCCAAAACCTCTTCGAAACCGTATTTAGCTTCTTCCTTCATTTACGTGGATTACTGAATAATTACTTACATATATGAATGAAGCTATTATTATTGCTAAATGCTAGGAGTGGATTAGTCAAATAATTACTGGAAGAAAAAAAAGATTATACTCTTTGTCTTGGAATTTCCCCCAACTGAGTAAATTAATTTTTATTACCGTTGCACCATTGCGGGAGTAAGGTTGTAATTCATGGAATTAATTCAATCCCATACACTTGTACTACAAAGGTTTAACGACGAATAATTTTTATTTTGGTGCCAGTGAATTTTTTTTTTCACGAAACAAGTGTAGGGCATGCGGAGAGAGGTATAGAAATAGAGAAAAAAGAGACAGCAGGAGCATAAGAAAGAGGCCGTTTAAGATAGGCAAGACAAGAAGAAGAAGAAAGAAAAGAAGCACAAGGAGACCAGTCATTTCTTCTTCGTCGGCAGTTAACTCTTAATAATAATACTATCCAAGTCATAATAATCCCCGCAAAGCTTAACATAATCGTGGGACCAATGCCGGTAATAGAAGACTACACAATACAACAAGATGGAGGCTGCAATTGAGTGGCGAGGAGGAAGCTGTCTAATGAATATCCAAGACAGTAAAGGGTTGTTTCCTAATAATACAATGTAATAGTCATAAATTCTATGTCTCCCAAATTGATTATATGGGAAGAATTTTGGAGGTGGTCGAGAGCCTGCCCTCAGTGCGAGAGAAGAGTGCGGGAACGAGAGGAAGAGCGAGAGAGAGAGAGAGAGAGATCAAATACGGTATAATAACGATTCCCGACGATTATGCGTCATATAATACTCTCGACAGACTATCTCTCTCTCTCTCTCTCTGTCTTGCCTCGTGGTCCTCATAAGATTCGGAGAAGAAGGAGACGACATATCATTGATCAAAATCTGAGTGATAACAATTATCTTTTTACAATCCAGTCTTCAGAAGATGAACTTCTTACAATGCGTATTCATGATTGCAATGTGTAATGTATACATTCAAAATTCAAACCTCGCATGGAGATTGAGAGAAAGGATGAAAGGGAGAAATGGAAAGAGAGAAATACAAAAAGAAAAAGAACCTTGGAAGGATGCTCACGATCATAGCAAAAGTCTCTCTCTCTCTCTCTCTCACTCTGTGTATAAGTCTTCTTCATCATTATCATCTTGTTTCCCATTCACCCCATTATAAAGTATTAGCTGAAAGAACCTTCCTGCTGCTGTTACCGTCGAGTATTTACAACAAGAGAAAAGCGGTTTATGGTCGATTTAAGGTAACAATGGCAACTTAAGTACTGTGGGTAATTGTTGTCGGCTACGATCGGGTACCTTTACACACAAACAGACACACACATACACAGAGGGACTTGCAACATGTTGTCACTGTCATAATAACAACCGGCACTGTGTGTGTGTTTGAGACGGAGTAAGAGAGAGAGAGAGAGAGTCAAACATATGTATACATGTACCAGAAAAGGACTCACACTGAACTGGAGAGGAAATATTATAAAGGAAGCAGAGAGCGAGACATGAGAGAGAGAGAGAGAGAGAGAGAGAGACAGGGGGAAGAACGAGAGAAAGGACCACTTCCAACAACCAACCAGTCAGCTTTTGAATTGGCTCGCTAATTGATGACATGAAATGACATGATGGACCCACAAATTATTGTCGGTTCCTTCAGGCCTATTCATTATTATTACGTCTGATTCTCAATGACGACTTGACTGGCCGTAGTTCGCTTCTTCTTCCTTTTGGGGGATCACCTCCAAGTTTCCGTGAGGAGGACTATAGTGTATGTATGTATACCTATATGTACTTGCACCATATATTTTAACTAGCGTGCCCGTGCCTCCACCGGTCCGCAAGAATTATAAACATTAATGTATGAAACCGGTGTTTCAGTCGCTTTCTTAGGCTTTCTTCGGATATTTTTTATTTATTCTTTGGCTTCGTGTTTTTATGAAGCTTGCGCATAGCATTATAGGCGGAAACGAACAATGAATGAGCTTGGGATTGGATTGTGAGTGTGAATTTTCAAACAGGCGTCGCATTAAGTACTTGATGAGGCTGTACTAATACTATGCGTTTGGACAGAAAAGTAATCTCTCATATCAGGCTTGTTTTCGACTCGCTATATATTTGGTTTGTTAGTTATTTGGTTCGGTGCGAACTTTCTGGTTAGGCGTGTTTCTCGAATATTTTAGGCGTGCGTGTATTTTGAATGGATTCGTATGGACAATTATCTATTTAAATAGACTCGGACTCAATTCTGATTGGGGACTTTTTAATTAGGTATGTAAACGAGATAATTGGACCTGGTTGTCGTCCTTGATTATAGGCGTGGATTATTTCTTTGGTTTGACCTTGAGTATTTTCTTATGTAAAGATTGTAGTTCTTAATTCTCTTATTAGGATCTTATTAGAATCGTTGATTAAGGAGAAGTGTGTCCAAACGAAAAACTTCCTCGTTACCGGGTCTCTTAATGTTTACCGGGCAGTCTCGGATATTGTGACACGGATTTTATACTTATGATGGCAGGCGATTCCGCCACACAGTATTTTGTTTGGTGTACATCCAAAAGTGATGATGTGGATCAACAGGAGAAAAACATGGGGACATCAGTGTTTTTTTTTTTTGGTTTTGGTCTCTCAATGGATGGACCCTCATAAAACCCAAAGAATGACTCTCCCGATGTTATTAAGGCAAATTATTGCACATTACCTTACACACTGCACGCGGAGCAGCAGCAGCACCCTCATTATTTTTACGATGATAAACCTCGATGACTAAGATTACAGCTGTGACTATATAGGACAAATGTGTGAGTATAAAAGTAATACGGTATTATTTACTTCATTGCTTTTTTTGTAAATAATTGCGGTAAAAAAAAAGAAAGGACTCTTCCATTCAGTCCTTTCTCTTTTTTCCCCAGTTCTTTATATTTTTTTTTGTTTTCTTCCTCTATACTATATTTACAACCTCATATGGCTGACTCATAACCCCCAAAAAATCTTTTCTTGTCCGTATTTTTTTTTTCACAAGAAGTTCTTCAATGAAACCCCATACTTAACAGTGTTTTTGAGTCAAACAAACGTGTGTAATTCTAATTTTCTAATAGTAAGGTTTGTTTTTTCCCCTCCACTATTAGTCCCTCTCTCCTTCCTCCTTTCATTTTCCTTTCTCCAGGAAGGACCGCAAAACACCACCATTAGATATTTCCAGGCTCCATCCATTCATCTGCAAAGACTGCTTCCCTTTCGTGATACTAGACAATAACGAATTAAAACAACAAGAGCTTAAGTGTTAGCTAGCAGGGATTTTTTTTTTTGGGTGGAAGATAGAACCAGCATTTTACTTGGTAGCTAAAGAATACATAACACACCAACGCACACTGAATAGGTAACACATGGCTAAAAGGGGTGTTACCACATTTCATTTTTTACTACATTTTCATTGAAAATATTTTTTTTACATATATTTCCCCAAATTTTCTCTTTCATTTCTGTTACCATTAGTTTACCCTTAGAAATAAAACTTACACAAGTCCCATTTCAGGGTGCGAGACAAATGCAGAGGTTCAGAAGACAAGGAGAAGAACTAATGAGGCGATAGAATTTTTATGAATATCCCTTCCCCCCTTTTTTTCCAAAGAGAGGAAATATGAGCACCTATGTATATACTTTTTTCTCGCAATTAAAACCATTGAAAGAAATGAGAAGCAAGTAGCAAAAGCGGGTGATGTAATGATACAATAATGTGTTGGCTTGTCTTCTACTAGTAGCCCTTTGCAGACGTAACACAGCCTTTTGTCTTTCAAGGCTGCGGGAAGGGTCCCTGAAAAAATACTTGTAAATAATCAAGAACCGTTGTTACTACAAGTTCGTCGGGAAGAAGGAAGAATTAAGAATTGACCCATTGTTCAACCTAATCATTAGACCTGTGTAAACTGACTTTTTAGGGACGTCCTTTGGGTCCTCTTCACCATGAAATCTGTGAGAAAACTCTCCATTTCGTGGAGACAACTATTACGGATACACATGTACGCGAAGGAGTCATACCTAAGCGGAAAGCTCATACAGAGACGAGAAGCCAATGGACATTTAGCTGAGAGACAAGCAAGAATTGAATTATAGGGGGGAAATAGAAAAAAGGGGTAGACAGTCGTTGAGATGCTTTGGAGGGGAGAGACGAACTAGGAAGAAGAAATATTACGAATTCAATGGAGGGGAAAGGGAAGAAGAAGAAAGAAATAGAGGAGAGAAGAGACGAGGGAGATTTTCATGGCGACAGAGAAAGAAATAAGAGAATTTTTGGAACAAAAAGAGGGAAAGAGACGAGATAGATTTTGGTGGCGAGAGAGAAGGAAATAGGAGAGATATTGGAACAAAAAGAGAGAAAGACAGGAGAGAAAATTTGATGAATACAGAGAAAGAAATAGTAGAGACCGTAAGAAAAAGATAGAAAGAGACGAAAGAGAAAGAACTGAGAGAGATTTTGGAACAAACAGAAACAAGATATATTTTGATGGTTCTGCGGAGAAACAGACGCAAGAGAAAATGTTGGCGGCAGAAAGAAATAGGAGAGATCGTCAGAAGAAGAGGTTTTGATAGCAATTGAGAAAGAAATAGGAGAAACTTCGGCACAAAAATAGAGAAAGAGACACGAGAGAGAAAAATTGTAGAGACCGTAAGAAGAATAGACAAAGAGGGGAGATATTTTGATGGGGAGAGAGAGAAATAATAGAGATTGCGGAACAACAGAGAAAGACAAGAGAGAGTTTGATGGTGATCGAGAAAGGAATAGGAGAGACTCTGTAACAAAAATAGAGAAAGAGAAGAGAGAGATTTTGATGCCGGAGAGAAATATGATCTAAAGACTATGATCAAAAGAGAGAGAGGAAGAAATGCCTTTTTTAGATATATATTATATCACTTGTTGCCCACAGAATAATTCAAGAGAGAATGAGAGAACTGCTATATACGATAGAGATCCTGAGGAGGAAGAGAGGGCGATGAAAGGCTTGAGGCCATACCCCTCTCTCTCCTATATAAACGCTCAAGTTCGCGGTCATCACGTCTAGTACGAGGAGACCTTTGACTCCTACCAAACTAAGACGCCTTTCATTATCCATCTAATGACAATGACTTCCAGGACCATCATTAGTAAATTAATGTCATTACAGGTGCACACATTTTGGAGCATGATAATAATGTAACCCTTGTGACTACATAAAAAACTTGGGGGGGAAAAAAAATGAAGACTACGTTTTTCTCAGAGGGCAAAACAAATGCTCATAAAAATTGTGACTGCAAAGGGGCAAGAACAAATGAAATGACTCTTTTGTTCCCCTCCATCCTTCCCCAGCATTAGAATACAGGTAAATAATATATAACCCACCTTCATCTCTCTTCTCTCTTTTTCCCCCTCCACACTATTTTTTTTTTTGACTAAGAGGGTAATAATTTTTTTTCGTTTTTGTATACCTTCTCATTTTCTATTATACCTGTTTCTGTTGTTTTTTTTTTCGCTCTCCCGCTCTGTTCCTGTAAAAATCCATGTATGTACATATTTAAGGGGGAAATACTAATGCATGTGTCTAATAGGATTACTCGCAACTGTTTTGCATCCATCCTCTGTGGGGACAGAGTCGAGGGAGAGGCTATGTGGAAAAAATACAGTTTTTTTAGCTTCTAGCCACGTATTTATTACCATTATTTTCTTCCATTAACGATACGTACTCTCCCTTGGAGGAGAGAGACCTATAAGGGATGAACTTGCCATTTATTTCCTGTGATGGATCAGGAACAAACAATGAGCACACTTACACCAAAAGACTACATGATTCGATATTGTCTATAGCTCTCTGTCCGCAATAATTTGGACGAAAACTTCATCTCTTCAAGTCTCTCATGGAATGAGATGGATTTTGAGAGCTCAAGACCTTGCCTTTATGTAAATAATGGCGGTAACATGTAAATAACATGTAATAAATGCTTCAACTTTTTTTTTGGGTGCTATTACCAATCGTGCTCGGAGAGGTATTATATAGGGATAAATCTCCTTGTGGAAGAGAGAGGAAAGGATCCATGGAAAAACCGGAAATGAAAAAGGACAAACTTTTCATGTTCTTTCTACACTGCTGTGGTTTCTGTGTTTTTTTTCTTCTCTTTTTCTCTTCGTCTTTCTTTTCCCTTCAGCTCCAAGCACATTTCAAAAAATTTTGTGGCTGCAAGCCCCCAGTAATTGAATGAATAAATGACTAAATGACTGATAATACTTTGGCCAAGTCGTGAAGCAATAATAATAATAATGGTAAACAGGTCCGGCGTACACAGACATAATGGAAGAAATGAGTGTATATATATACAAACATACATACGATTTTTTTTTTGTTATCAACCAAGATGAAATTTATTCTTTTCAGTGGACGGTATTATTACTATTTTCTCTACGTACATAGAACAATCATTCTTGTCGAAGGCAAAGTACTCGGACTTTTTTCTATGTAATATACTTTTTATATAAACTATACATGCTTATGCTTACAGGCTATACAGTGGGTAATAGGGGTGACATAATAATGATTACAAAATAATAATAATAATTCGCTGAACGAGAGGCACACACATATTATGTATGTGTGTATATTTTGACTTTACAACAATGGAGGAAGAATTATTTAATATTAGTGTGGATGTATACATGTATGGATGTACATACATGCCAACCAATAATATGTACATTTAAATAGTTTTTAATACTGAGGCATCCAAAACAAACATGTTATTGGGAGCAAAAACATATGGTAATATGTTTTACATATTTTTCTTTGAGGTTTTGTCTGGTGATAATAACTCAAGGTGAAATCTTGTACAATTATTTTATGTATCTTCCACTATAATCTTTATAAACTACAACATACATATAGATGTACTTTTTTGTCTTTTCCCATGATCGCATTATTGGGAACAATTGAACAATACTGTGCATATATGCAAAAACAAAAAATTCCAGTACTATTATTCCTATTTTATACCTCTGTCAAAAAAAGGCATTAGTGTGTGGACGGCGGCACTGAAGCATGTCTTTGTAATAACAAGCTTTTTTTGCTTAAAAAATATATTTTAACAAATATACAGAATTACATAGTATAAAGTGAACAGTACACTTAATGTACAATCGAATTTTTTTCTTGTTACCTAAATAAATATTTACACGTATGGATTTTATGAGATTTTTGGAGAGAGAGAGAGAGAGAGAGGAAAAAGGGGTGTAGGAATTATTGGAATATGCTCATTGTCACTTGGTAGCATTTTTTTTAGTAATTACTAATTACAAATATGCACACACAAGGATTTATTCCAATATATTAAATTTTGTAGCTATTGAAGAAAGAAAGATTTATATTCAAGAGAGTTACGATAAGATAGCTATGTTTTAGATAAAAATTTACATTTATGGAATCATTGATATTTGAAGGTGAGGGCAAAAAAAATTGCAATGAGAATGGGACACAAAAATGCTGTAGAGGCCTTATAAATGTATGTATTTATGCTTGATTAAGAATAATAACGAATGTAAACACTACCAGGTAAACAAATGTAGCAAACAGCGATGGTGATCATGTACTCTTTTTACAATAATAGTAATACATAAAAAAAATTACAAGTAGGAATAAATATCTCACAACAATTTGTCACATTTACTGGGCAAAAAAAAACTAAGTATATATGGTATTTAGGATAATGAAATTTAACAACAATTAATATATACACACACTGTAGGTCAGAATCTGCCACTATAGGAATGCTTTTTTTTTGTATTTACAAGGTCTCAAATACACTTGTAGGATGTTATATTACTGAGAAAATGTAATAAATACTGATGAAATCAATCATAATAATAAAATGTATAAATATGTACAGCCCATTATGCGTTCTATGCATGCACTATTATTAATTACTACTACTATTACTACTACTACTACTACTACTAATTCGTAATAACGTCAGGGGAATTAGAATTTTGTAAGATTTTCAATTTCATCTCATGTTCTTTGGCTCTTACCCTCAGAGCATTGATACTTGAGCTTCGACGATTTAAATCCTCACTATTCCCTCCTCCCCCAACTAAACTAAGAGGATCAGATAGAGCTCCGACGGGATGATATTCCCCCCCACGACTCATGTCCTCATCAAATCTGGTGGGACTGGACTTCCTATTATTTCCTGGGGCGGATCCCCCACTCCCACCTCCCCCAACACTTCTTTCAGGACTTAGTTCAGGACTGGCTGTGGATCCTCCCAAAGGACTATGAATACCTTGACCCAAAGGGGATCGGATGAGTAAATCCGCGGAGGAGTTCATCCCATGTGGATGTCCGTGGGAAGATGCAATGGCGGCGGCGGCAGCCGCCGCTGAAGATGCTCCATGTAAGGAGGCCAACAAATTTTGGAAGGAGGGAGGTCCACCCGGAAGGCCGTAGGCAGCCGTGATGGCTGGATTTAGGAAGGATCCCCGGTAATTAAAGGCTGGATGAGGAGCGGATAAGCCGGATAAGTAGGATAGTTGAGGATTCCAAGCATGAGGGATTCCATGGGGGAGCACGGAGGACGTGGGGAGGGAGGGAAGACTTTCCATGGGCGAATGCTTACGTAGATACAAACCTCCAAATGGCAATTGTGGTTGAGGAGGCTGAGGGCGTCCTATGGTTAGTGCCGTGGGGAAAGGATTGTATGGATGACCTTCGGGTCCAACCTTTAGAGAGAGAGAAAAAAAATCACAAAAATAAATATTACATGCAAATTAGTGTGGTTCCCGTATTATATATGTGTGGCAGTACTATCATCTAATAATACATGTATGAGGCAGAATTATCATCTAACAAAGGCCCTAGTCTTGATTATTGGCTTTAAAAAATGTCTGTACCAAGAGTTTTATGCTAGTTATATGTAATTATATCTGTCCACAAAAATTGTGGTCTGCTACGGCTCCAATAGTGCAATTCAGGAATAATTACTTGTATCTACATAGTATCAAAAATTATTTTTACCTTCTCAGTTTTCCGGAACTTTGCCCGTCGGTTCTGGAACCACACCTGGAGGGAAACAAATAAAATCCATGGTTATATTGTTTGTCATGTTAATTGAATTAACTTAAGTAAATGTATCTCAGCACAAAAGCAAAAAGAAAGCATAGCTCGTATTAGTTTTTGGGCCACACTTTTCTTAACACCCGTAAATGATTTCGTATGCAAGTGCTCGTCTGTGGACATTCATTTCACATTCACCGAACAGCTCGTCCGGTCTGTATAGTAATGCCGTTTACCTCTGATCAACAAGGGAAAAGGATGTGTACAAATAAATGAGAAAGAAGCAAGTCCGGCTTCACTAAACATCCAAAAAAAAATTTTTTTTAATTGAGGGAATACATCTAAAATGCTAACCAGAAAAAGCAAATGGATGGCAAGTTTCTGTTACTGCAAATTCGTTCTTCTGTCCTTTGTGCCAGTACTACTGAAGAGGAAAGATGTATTCAAATTTCATAATTACTGCACAAACAACTCTCCCCTTGCCTTTTCCAACTCAAATCCATGTAGAAATGTCTCTCTCTATTCTCTCATGCATGAAATGAAGAAACAAAACTCCTGTAAAACACTTGAGTCAATCACGAGATATGTAATCGTAGACCAAAAACCCGTGTTATAACAAGTGCAGACACACACCTTTTTAATCTATGTAGACCCTTTCAGTGTTGGAGATGAACAAACACCGATAAAATTAAAAACCATGAGAAAAACCTCTTGTTGCTGATTTTATCGGGAGCTGCTTTCATTTTATTAATAAGCCCGTCCCCTTTTCTCTCTCTCTCTCTCTGTCAAGGCGTGCTGGTTCTTGAAGTAACTATTTACTGAACTTAAAACAGTGACGGAAGAGGAAAAAATACTCGTAAAAAGTTCCTGAAACAAGTTTGAAACTTTCTCAAGCCTTTCCTTTCATACACATAAGTATAAGTTCAATTAACCAACATTAGTTTCTAGGATGAATCTTTAATTCAATCCTTCGTAATAATTATCAACGATAAGTTAAAAAAGACACCAACCATCACTCTATATTTATTACGTGATGCATGTTCCTGGTTTATTAAACGGTAGTAACATTTCTGCATTTAAAAAAAACAACATCAGAAGGACTTTGTTAAGACTATTTAAGCAACACGCTTTTTCAGAGCTGTAACCAGCTGATTTGTGATACGATCTAATGTGCTACTAGAAGCTTGTTCTCTCCACTAGGAAATTAAGCCATTGTGCGTATGCATAAAAAAAAAGTCCATGTCCTAACCTTTTACCGACAGAGTTCTGTGAGGAGTGAGTGAAGAGTTAACAATAGCAAACTAAAAAGTCGGGTTTGAGATTCAATCTTGGCCAGTTTTCGTCACCTAACTTGATGGCTTCTCCAGTGGAAGATATACAAACGTGTTTTCTTTCCTGACATGTCAACTTAATCAGAAAGAATGGGTCTTAACGCTTCATACTCTGAAGATCAATTTCAGGGTTGTAATTTCATTGGGGGAAAAGTAATATACCAAATGGAACACAAATAAATGGGAAACGTTCGGAGAGAGAATTGATTTTTTTTAACTTCTTCTTTTTTGAACATTCTCCAAAATACCTTGGCTTTACCATCTATTTTTTAAACCAAATAGTCAGAACAAAAGCACGGGAATCTCTTTCTAATACATTTTGAGTTGCACACAAACTGCGACAAGAATTCAGCGCAAGAAGATATTCATTGTATGATTGGTGTAATGAACCATTTCATTCATTACAACCCCCCCCCCCAGAATTTTTCAAAAGAGGTAAACATCTACAAGCAATTCCTTTTAAGACAATCATTTTTGTGAAACTTTTGAAAGAATCACGACCAGAAATCTCCAATTAATGCTAGATTAGAAGGGAACATTTTCGGAGGTTAACGGTAAGAATTATAGTTTTATCTCTTTTCGCAGCCAGTTCCTTGATCTTTGCCATTTCTTTGAGGCTTTGAAATTGGACAGAGAGCGAGAGAGAGAGAGGGAATCATGTTATTAATTCGAAGGGAAAGGAAAACTTTACAACGTTTGAGGGGGTTTTTCACTTTTTTAACCTTAATTATTTCGGTAAGTAATTATGGCTTAAACTACTTTACTTCCTTTGAGACTATATATGAGGGGACTAAGTGGTTTTCGTCGTAAAAAGAAATCTTAATGACCGCATTTGACTAATATCAAACTCACTTAACTCCTTCTTCTTCTTTTTCTCACACCTCCTCTTCCCGAGTTTTTTGTTTGTTTTTTATTAGGAGTGTATCGCATATCTTGTAGCTTTACAAAACGTCCGTCAGTATTGCAATCTTTTAGGTATACAAATGTGTGTTGACACAAAGAAAAAGCAATAATAACTAGCTCTACCGCTTTGAAAAAACTTGTGTAAAACATTGGATGCCACATCAGTTCTCGTTTAAAAATGGTTCTATTCTCTACCATTTCTACATATCTGCAATTACATTTTGCATTTATAAAATTGTCGTAAATTTACAAGATTTTCCCATCCAAAAATCCAGCCGTTCTGGCTTTTACCACAAACAAATTGTTTATTACTTGTCATCGGCCTAATTTCATTTTGAGTAATAATAATATCAGATTATACACAAGCATACAAACGTATGTATGTATGTATATGCATGTTAGAACTAAATAATGTGTGTTTTTTATTCCTTCCTGTACACGTTCGCTACTGCCTACAACCCTTTTTCTTTTTGATTCACGGTGGCTTAAAGATGTTGTCAAACCTCTGCTTTTGTCGAAGACAAAAAATACATTTTTAAATCAACAAAACAAAAAAAAAGTACCTAAATAACCGAAGATGCATAGAATACAAGCTGGGAGGAACCTGGAATTATTATATTATTATGATATTGCATGGAAAAAAGTATCAACCCCCTGAAAATGGAGAAGAGAATTTTTGTCTACAGATATAGGCATGTAATACATACAAAACAGAGGCAATGAATCCTCAGGTGTTACACTGTATTGAAGGTGTGTGTGTATGCGTACATACGTTGCTGTAATATAAAAGAAGCGGATGTAATTTTTGACCTGATGATTACACGAAAAATTCTTCTTCTGGGCGTCTTTTCGTGTACTTTTCAAATTTGTTTCGACGACTTTTTAACCATATAGCGTGCGGGGGGAGAAACATGATTAAATGAGAGGACCCCGTCATAATCATGGTTTTGGATATAATATGTGTATTATATATACACAAAAAGCTTTTTTTTTTCATGTATTCTTCCCCGACTTTGTTTTTTGTCCGGCCGGACCAACACACCAAATGCCTCCACACCTCCGTCTGTCTCTGTCTCTCTCTCGCCCCTTCTGGCCCTCTGTTTTGTTGTTCACCAAAGTAAACAACAATAGACTCCCTGTGTGTGTATTATTATTATTAAATTAAGTTCGAACCACACGTAAAGTTTCTCTCTCTCTCTCTTTCGAACGAGGATCCACACACGCAGTAGTAGTTTCTCCTTTGGTAATGATACTACACATTATTACTACGATTACTATTCTTCTCCTTTACCGCAGAAAAGAGTAAATGAGAAGGATCATTTTCACGTGTGTGTAACAATCACTCCTGTCAAAATCTATTTTCTTCAATAGAGTGCTATGCACGTAACTTTTTTTTTTACAGGAGATGTGCCACCAACATCTTTTTTTTTGGGGGGGGGGAATGCTTCCTATATAGGCAATGTATTTTACCTACGAAAAAAAAACCCAAAGGAGAGGGTGGGATATACGGAGAGACAAATTGCTTTTTAAAAATCTTTTTTAGAAAATGATACCACCAGTGCATTTGCACAGGGAGAGATGGGGGAAAATAACCTGCACGTTGTTAGACACACAAATACACATCTCACACTTTTAACTTGTGATAAGAGTCTTGCGGGAGGTTTATACATCATTTTAATCTCATTACCCATTTTTTCCCCTTCCTTTCTCCACTACAAATCCATTCTCCACACAAAAAGATAAATACATAACATCCATGGAGGTTTTTTCCTCTTAAAAAACCATCTCTTTTTTTTTTTTTTTGAACACTGAGTTATTCCAGAAAAAAGGAGATACTTATCTTTATCCAATAATACTCCTAATTTGAAATTGTGATTCAGCCTTCTGCTCCTATTATCGACACTCTAGCTACTATTATACATTTCTGCCCCTAAAAAAAACATTTGCTTCATCGACTTTCGTCAAAAGAATTTTTCATGGAATATTAGGTTTTCTGCCCTTCTTCCCAAGATTTCAACATGTAGGGGTACATACAATGACAGTTTGTTCCCCTCACACTCATTAGCACATCCTCTCTCTCATCTTCTCACACAATGTTTTAAAAGAAACAACGTAAAAAAAAACATTCTTTCAAAAAGTGGTGTGAGAATCCAAGTTGAGAGAAAGAGCACACTGGAATGTTTTTTTAATGGAGAACTCTAATTTTTTTTTTAAACTTCTATCTTCGGTGTCATTTATGTATTATGATACTTATGTGCGTGTTTGCATTCATAAATACCACACAAACTTACATAGAATGAACATAATAAAAGTGTGACCGAACGTACGTTCGACTCAAGTCAAGTGTTTTGTTTGTGCCTCACTCTATTTATCTATAATTACCTTCTTAAATATTTTATTAGCCTTTTCTCCCTCTTCTGCATTCATTTTCATAAAATAATAATATTGATGTTCTACAAGAAATCTTTTTAATGGTCCTTTAACCCTCATTTACAGAGGATGTACAGTTCACACAGTCACACTTGGAGGTGCATCAATAGCCCCTAACACAACCGGGGCTGCGGAGAAGGCACCTTGTAACTCCATTGTAGTATACATATATAATATAATATTACACAAATGCACACATTTGTAGCCACCTTTCTGACTTATCCTATATACCATATTCTAAAGTTCATACATATATCTTTAACCAGTATTTGTGGTCCGCACGCCTGCTGCCCTGTAGGTATACATAAGTGCATAGTTTAAGGTGGCTACTATCATCATCGAAAATGTATATAATTTTTTTTAGTACGCAAAAATGAGTATAAAATAAACTTCGGACAAGTTGCATCTATTAGTTTTATGGCCTCATCCAGCCAGTTTGGACATGGAAAGTAACAAGGACCGTGTCATAGAATTTTCAGCTAGCGCCAGCCAGCAATAATGATGACGTACGATGTGCGTCTCTCTCTCGACAAACGAGACGGAGACACAGAAAAAAACGAGAGTGCCGAGAGAGAGAGAGAGAGAGAGAGAGAGAGACAGACGGTGTAAATGACTAGAGGAGAAAAAGGAGAAAAATAGAGACGCTGAATTTGAGAGAGAAGAGAGAGAAAGAAAATAGAGAGACAGACGGAAAGAAAAGAAACAAGAAAACAAAAACTAACTGAAAAGATGTGTAACTGCTTTTTGAAGGGGGAAGCCTTTTCTTTTGTACAAGTGTTTTAGGCACAAAAGAAAAAGGCACCGTCCACTTCTTATACACAACTTACGACAATTACAGCCAATAACAACAAGCTCTCATATTATTAGTTGCTTCGCGTCTCACAAAAACACACTGGAAGTACAAGTTTTTCTCCTCTCTCCCTCTCGCTTTTCCATTGAGTGTAGTTTTTGAGAAAAAATGACAAGAAATAATTATTATTTATAGGAGACTAGTAAAAACGTTCAGTTAAAAAAAATTAAATTAATTCCAGTGTATCCCCTATACATACAACAATTGGTCCCTTTTGTTTCGTTCCCTCCTCTACAGAACTCACACGCTTTACCCCTTCCCCACCTGAAAGGCACACACCTTCTTGTGTGAGAAGCAAGCCTTGTTCTTCTAATCAGCTTCTGATAGAGGTAAAGTATGCAATTGAAAGGGAAACACTCTTGACTGTAGACTGTAATAAAAAGGATTTGGAGTGAAAAACAGCATTTTTTTTTGTAATAACAAAATGAGAATAAAAAAATAACTAATTAAAACAGCATTCTATCCAAGAAACTCTTCCATTAGATATGTATATAATCAGGATATTTAATAGGGAAAGTCAACTGCCCCAGCCAGAACCACTAATAAGTAATTGATTAAAAAAGCCCAAAAAATTAATTTCATGGCAAGGAAAGACTTGATAGACACCAAAAGAATTGATTTTCTTTTCAATTTTCAATGATAATGAATAATATTGATTGATAGTAAATTAAAGCAACGTCCACCAAATCATTTTGTTTTTGTGTTTTAGTATGAGGAAAAACATTTGTGGCACTTTACATGTCTTTTTTTTTTGTCCCCCCGTTTTTTTTCTTCTTTTAGTTTAAGTGGGAGAGGAGAATGAAAGAGGCGGAGATAGAAGTAAATCATGGCAAGTCTGCTCCAATATGTTCTAATACGGTGGAGGGTTTGAGAAATTTTTGCACGATTTATACATGAGACGATTGACAATTAGGCAAATGTACAAGGTGAAACATTCTCCTAATGAATGATTAATGGTATTTTAAAATCAACTAACAAATTAGTTAAAAAGTAATAATTCATGTTTTTCCCATGTGAGGCTGGGGCATCCACTGCAGAGGGAGAGAGACGTCCGTTCCTTGTGCTTCATTATTATGGACTCTTGATATTCTTTTTAAAAAAAAATGGCTGACGTGTCAAACTATTCTCTTTGCTTGAGTTTACAAAGGAGAAAGAATGAAAGAGAGAGATTTGAAGAAAAAGAGGGAGAGAGAGAAAATGAAGCAGAATAAAAAAAATGTATAAATGATGGTGTTTCAGCATGAGTTTAGTGTTAAAACAACAGCAACTAGTAACTCGTCCGTAAAAACTTTGGGCACACATATACATATAAAAATATTGTATATAGAAGAGGAGAAAAGAGTCGTTGAAGCCTAAGGTAACCCTATGTTTGTATATATTTGTATACACGTTTATACATAGGTACATAGGCGTTAAACCGTAAAATGCATACGTCCAGGTGATGGCAAAAGGAACAAAGTAGATGGATTTGAGCCTATTAGGCTTATTAGCATCAAACATGAATATGTAATTACGTTTTACGGCTCTTCACTTGTTACGAACCTCAGTCTCTCTCTTTCTCTCTCTCTCTCTCCCTTTTTCTGATAAAAACTTCTTTTTCCTTTTGCCCTGAGAAATGATGGTGCTTGTTGGTGGAGGCGATGAGTGCATCTCTCCATCAGTATATTTACCACTGATTTTTTGGGGTTTAAGTTAATGGAACGAAAAAAAGGGGTGAGTGAATGGTAGTAGGAAAATAGAGAGAGAGAGAGAGAGAGAGAGAGAGAGAGAACGGGATCTTGTTAGTGTGATTAATCCACACAAAAAATGTTTAAAAAAATAACAACAACAAAGATCATCATTATAAAATCGACTACTCCTATATGTTCCATTGCTGCCGTTGTTCGTGGGTATTTGGCTGTGTAATCAAACTAAGCATGTGTGATTGAAATTGATAGTGAACATCCTCTTCTCTAAATCTCCCTCTCATACTACACTTAACCCTTAGGAAAAAGTGACACGTTCGTAACCCCACAAGTACACACTTTTGACCACTTCAGAAAGGTAAAATCCAGTGGAGGAAAACCCTTTTTATAACTCCCACTACCGGTCAATTGTCATTCAAAGAGGACACAGAAGATTTTATGGAGATCAAGGATTAAAAAAACGGATGGGAAGATCCAATCATATACAGAGTAAATGGGAGACAAGAAATATCATTAGCTTCTCTCATCAAATCCTTGGTTCTAGGCAACATTTTAGGGAGATTTGACAGTTTAAGGCACAGTCATGAACCTCAAACAAATTATTCTAAGGTTGGTTGCGTAAAAACACCTTTCCTTCCAAAATTATAGGGTGCTCTTTCCCGCTCTACTCTAGCAAAGTCTAAAAAAACCTTTGCTTGGAGATTTTTGCACAGAAATGTCTCCCCTTTTTTTTACTACTCCATATCCTCTTCCCATTGTTAGGCTTTCTCTTTATCTTTTTAAGGGACCCACACAAGTAAGAACATGTTACAGGGGGGGGGGGCAAATAATAAAATTAATGACCACACACACCATATTACCCCAGCAGATCCACACACATAGTTGGACTGGAAACATTTCAAATGGGAAAGGAGACATTAAAAAAAACATTTTTTTTATTTCAAAAACTAAAAGAGCATTAAAAACCCTTTTTTTTTTGTTCCTTAAAAATTGCTTTTTAAAAGTAAAGTAAAACTTTTTAGCACCACATATAAATCATTTGTTGGTTATAATGTATTTTCTCCCAGGTTATAGTTCTTACAAAGGGAAGTGAGAGGAGATGTATAGAAAATGTGTATTGAAGATCTTTTTTTTTTGTTTCCTCCTGAAAAATTGCACTATGGATACACCACATGGATAATTAAGTGCGAGGGAATGATTGACGACCACCCACTACGGTTGGTGCTCTCTTGGTCCGTCCACTTTGGTGTATAAAACTGGAGAAGATTGATAAAGTGAACGTCAACTCTAATTGTATGTTTTCCCCCCTACAAAAACATTTGTTCAAAGATCTGTATAAACTCCTGAAACATTAACCATTCAACTCCTCTCCGAGTCCTCCATGTTGAGGAATCACGCACACACCAAGAAAAAAAAAACTATTTACTGCAAAACAACTGGTAAGATAGTAAGTATATGGACAAACCTTTAAAGAGAGATACAATAACAAAAAATGAGAAAGAAAAATCTTTTCATTTCCTATCATTACCTTATATGAAAATCAATGTGTCTCACTTGACTGGAATGCATTTTCTCTCCTTTTAGGTGCAGATAAGCGATGTCTCACCACAAAAAATGTATATAGATGAATGCGAGGAAGGAGCAGCAACACTCTCACTCTTTTATAATGGCAAATAGTATAAATTTTATGGATGATGATTATTACTAACATACACAGGGAAATATACATTTTTCAAGTCAGACAATGAAGATGATTGCGGCTTATTTAGCAAAAGCATTTTATTATTATTATTACTACCACCACCATCACTACTACTACATACTTCCAGTACTACTACTACTACTTCTATACAATTGGAGGCTATTAAATCTCCAATCGCGCTTTAGCCATTGATTCATACCTGAATTCGTGCTTCTGTCAGACCAACTTTCATGGCTAGTTCCTCCCTGCAGACAAAAAAAAAACAATACATTACACATAAGACAAACTTCATTAAATAGTGTTGCATTTTTATTAAATTGTCTACTAATCTTCGTATTATTCTTTCTTCTTTGAACGGACATGAAACCCGATATGGAGTGCACTGACATACAGGTCGAAAGTGTAAGGAAAATAATGCCGAAATGTTTCAAATTACCTTTCATACAGGGTTTTTCCTATATACTTTTACCGCCCCTCTTTATTTTTTTTTTGTCTTTACTTTATACTAAATTTTTAATACATCTTTTCCCTCTTTTTTTTTTATTTTGTCCATGAGTCAGAGGTGAAGCAAACAAGGGGAAATGTGGTCAAATTCTGAGTACATATTACATATAGCCCTCTCGTATTTAATTTAAGAGTCCCAAGAAGAGGGGGGGTAAGGAGACTATGGAGTTTTCGTAATAAAAAGAAACTTTTTGTTTTTCTTAATCGTCTTCTTCCTCGCACAGTGAACAAAAAGTCCCCAAAACGCACTTGAGAAGGCAGGGTATGGGACAGGAAAAGAGCCTTTAGTATAGGTTCTGGTGATTATATAGGTGAGTCAAAGGCTAGGTTTGTTTCTCTCTCTCTTTCTCTCTCTCAATTTCTCTCTGTCTTTCTCTCATTCTGTTTGTCTCTCTCTGTGTCGCTCTCATTCTTTCTCTCTCTTTTGCTGTCTCTTTTTTTCTCTCTCTCTCTCTCTCTCTCTCTCTCTCTCTCTCTCTCTCTCTCTTTTGCTGTCTCTTTCTCTCTCTTTCTCTTTTGCCTTCACTCCTCCAAACCACCCTCCGTCCCGTATTTTCTAGGAACTAACTAATTTTTCACAGTGGGAAATTAGTGCACTTTGTTTCCCAACTGTTTGTCGGCAGTAGGTAAGAAGAGGGAGAAAAAAGACAAGTCTCCCAAGGAGAAAACCATTTACTACATCCCAATAGCATGTGTATGTATACATATCCACACTAGTAATGGTCATTTTTCCACTACTATTGTTTCTCACTTTTTTTTAATCCCTAAAAATCCCCCTAACGCGTGTTCCTTTCTCCTTCCAATTAAACCTTTATACGTACCTTTTTTTTTCGGTTACCTATAGTACAGGTACATAGGGAGTAGTATTACGTGCGAAGCAGATTTTCTCGGAAAATACTTCCATTTCCTTTTTCCCCCCTCTGACCAAAATTTTGAGCAGAATTACTTATTTTCACCTTCTTTTGTTTTCACGGAACAGTTGAGAGGAAAAGCAATATTGGTACAAGGGACTTTTCTCCATTTTGTTTATAACAGCTGACTCTTTCGTAGATTTATTTTTTCTTCTTTATAACGAGAGCAAGGCTTACCATAGGAGACGATTAAGAGTAAAAAAAAAAAAAAAACCAGCCTCCTTTTCCCATCATCCTTGTCATCATTCAATAATGATTGCGTATCACGAGAAATTCCTCGAATCCATTCCTTTTTACACCCTTGCTATATATGCAATATAGGTAAATTCTTTGGAGGGAGTCTTTCTCTCCGTTAATGTTTGTTTTCAATGGGACAGAGATTCATTAATATGGATTTTGATGGGATTTGAGAAGGAGTAAAAGTAAGTACATAATCTATACTGGTGTGTTAGGGAGGAAAGTAATTAAATAATTTTAATTGCTGTGAAGAGATTGTGAGGGAGAAAGGGGTACGAACCTTGTAAAAACATCGGGATAATGCGTCCGCGCAAAAGCCTTTTCAAGTTCCTCGAGCTGGTAACTAGTAAAAGTAGTTCGATATCTCCTTTGCTTCCTCTTGGGCAAGTCATCCAATCCGCCGTCGGAGCCCGTCTCCGATGCATTATCTCT
This sequence comes from Disparrhopalites patrizii, assembly GCA_034698585.1. NCBI lineage: Eukaryota > Metazoa > Arthropoda > Collembola > Symphypleona > Sminthuridae > Disparrhopalites > Disparrhopalites patrizii. The sequence goes on along the minus strand of JAQGBT010000886.1, from coordinate 16,464 downwards.
CAAGTCTCCATTTCTATCACAATTGAGATTTGATTCACTTTTGATCGACTCCCCATCCTCATTGTCAGGCTCGGACTCCCTGGGTGAGTCCACCACTCGGATAATCTCATCCGTATTGTTACTAGGGACGGCATTACTTGGAGCACGAGTGGTTGTTAGGGACTCCGAGACAGCCACATTCAAGGACTGGGACGTGGCTGTTGTTGTTGACCCATGATGATGATGATTGTGATGATGATTATGGTAGTTATTATTCTCCGAGGAACCTTTTTCCGTCGAGGAACACGAGGATGAGGAATTTTCGTTGATCACACTAGCCCTACCAAAATTACAGTTGTTGTTACTCTCCAGCTTCGTCGACACTTCTGTGGACACAAACAAGAAAAACAAAAGTTTTTTAATACATCCATAATATATACATCACGTACGGGAAGCCAAAAAAATATATTTGCAGTACCACTTCCATACGTTAATGGCAGTCATTTTTATATTTCCTTTTACTCCTGACAACAATAGCTATTAGTTTCCAAAAAAAAATAAAAAAATTATGTAATGCCATTTGTGAACTTAATAAAGTGTGAAAATTTCTCCCCCTCCCTCTCCTTCGCCCCCCTCCCCAAAAAAAAATCAGGATAGAATTTTTTTTCTCAGGTGCTAAAGCTTAAGGGGAGGAGGAAAGAGAAAGGAAAATGTGAATAATAATGTAAACACGTCGTGCGGGAGGATAATAATCCTTTTAAGTGCACTTCCGTTTGTATTACCCAGGGTAAATTGAGATGATTAGTTTTTGACTGGGATATTCCCTCACATTTTGTTTTGGAGGAGTACAGTATAGTCCCTTCCCAGTTTGTAGAATCAGGTAAACCATCTTTGGGTAGATACATATGTATATACAGTATGTATGTAATGTATGGACCGGGGATTGGAACAAATGAACACGAAAAGATTTTTTTTCTTCTTCTGTTGAATACTATACTATTACTAGAGAAGAGAGTGAGAAATGATGGAACTCAGGCATAGCGTCGGTAGTCACGGTCTTTTGATAAAAGCAGCAGGAGGCTAAATGATCCATGGTCACACTCTAAAACCACTTCCTTTGACGCTGAATTTGTCACCATTACCACACGGGGAGGAGAAGCAAATGCACAAGAACAACTTTAAATACCCACATCCTCAAAATTACAAGCTCATTTTCGTCTTTTTTTTTACATACATCATCTAGTATACTTGTGCATTTCATCAAATTGCTCCCTCCTTCTATTTTTTTTTCTCTCCCCATCCTTTCTACATAGTAGCATCCCTCCCCATGTATAAATTGAATACTTTCCACTGTGTAATGACACACACAAGTCAACAAGATATTAAGGACGAAAAAAAAGAAGAAAAAGAATGAAAAAAAAATGTCGGAGAGCAACCAACTTTGTTTGGAAGACAAGCATTAGACTTTGTATACTAGAATTCGAAACTCATTCTCTATTATATATTTCATTCAATAGACAAATTTGAAAAATGGTTCGTAATCGCAATAATTTGGAGAATAATACCACCTTATGCTTCCATTCACTTCACATAGTAACTTCTAGGTACTAAAAAGATCCCATAGAATTTCCGGATTTAATATGTATGGATATTAGTTGTGTCTTTTAAAACAAACTACATTTTTTTACACTCTAAAATACAGCATTGTAATTTTCCTCCGTGTTTTTGCTCAATCTTCCAGTAAATTTGAATCTTTACGCTCAGATCAACTCCACAGATGTTTAAGTACCTCCGGTACATGTTTTTTTTTTCATGTCCTTCCACGAAAAAATGGGGTACACCCTCTTATGAAACAGTCAAATGGTGTACTTCTTTTTCTATGTATGTATATCTATACGTAATACGCAGTATCGACGACAATGTCGGCACGGGATAACCGTGAAGATTCACAATTGGATAAATACGTACCCTCCTCCTTTAACGAGTATTACAATGATCTCAAATTTATCTTCTTTTTTTTTTACAAAAAGAAGAAAAAAAACAATCATTGACTTTGTCTTTACCAACAATTTGTGTCTCCTCCGAAGAAAATCTACAGGAAATCATAGTTACAAGAGGAAGGAAATCGGCACTTACATTATATTTAGTGACTTACAATCTGCCTCTTTACTTCCCTCCTCCTTCATCCAACCCAAACTTTATTTTTTTTTTTTTGGTTTTCCACGGTTCATTTGACATTTCTCATCAGATAACTCAAACGAATATTGACAAAAGAGATGGAGAAGCCAAAGTACTACCACATTTTTTATCCGTGTGCATAAACCAGCAAATTCAATATTTACACTCTTCATCATAAAAAAAGGATGAAACAATTTTTTTTTAAACATAAAGTATTATCTCCAATAATTTGATCATTACCTCCCCTCTCAGTACCTGTTACCATCGTCGGAGTAAAAAAAAAAAAAAGGTACAACGGATGCATCATGATGAAGACATTCCAGTAAACTTCCCTATAGCCGTATGATTCATCCAAAGCACGGTGTACGTAGATGTCTATTACCATTACCTGATTATAATGACATTTGTAACCACAGTAGCAGATCCTATACAGCCTTTAATAATGTGCAAAAATCTACTTGTCAAAATATAATTCCGGCCAAAAAAAGTAAGAATGAAAAAAATGGAGCCCTGGTGATTATTATCCCCATGAAGATGTGATTTCTTTTTATTCTTCTTCCCACCTATAATACCTATACACCCAGGTAGGGAGTTTTTTAAATCCATGTCCATGGGGCTCTCTATACCCAATGGATTAGAATGAGGATGAAATTGTGATTGGGGAAGGAGTCCATACTGGTATAGTTTTTCCAAGTGGTTTTTTTTGTTGTTGTCTGACTCACCACCACTACTTGGTGCTTCTCTACAGATATTACCGCACCTTCTCGTCATTCAAAGTGCAATAGCATTATTATTGTGAAAAATAAACGATAGTATGCATATACATATATGTTTCAGAGACCATTATGTACATATGTTATGAGACCATTGTGTAGACTACTCAGGTGCTAAGAAAAGTCTATATACATATGTACGTATATATATGTACGACAGTCCGTTGTTTAGGGGCAGGGGGGAAGATTCTCTCTAGTAATGTAATGGCGTTGGACAGACAGGCGACGAAAACCTGTAGATTAAGAGCCAAGGAGTCTAAAAATGATGGAAACACGTCCGATAAGGGTCCACAACATGACCTATCCATTAGAAAGTCAAGAGAATTGACAAAAACACCAGGAGAGTCTTTGAATCTTGTGTGGACATGACGCACACGAAGTCAAGTGTACAAAGAAGTACGCAGCCAGTTTCAAAAAGGAGGAAGAAGAGACATTTTCTCGCCTCATCTTCCTTCACTTGTCTCTCACTCTCACTTCTGTCTCTCTCATTCAATCTCGCTCTCCCATCCTCTGTCTCTCTTATTCAGTCTCACTCTCTCCCATTCTTTGTCTCTCTTTTTCAGTCTCGCTCTCTCCCATTCTTTGTCTCTCTTTTTCAGTCTCGCTCTCTCCCATTCTTTGTCTCTCTTTTTCAGTCTCGCCCTCACCCATTCTTTGTCTCTCTCATTCAGTCTCACTCCTCTTTCTCTTTCTGTCTCTCTCGTCTATTCAGTCGTCAGGAAAAGTCGTCAGTCAATAATCCTGTCGCGATGACCGACATCCCCCCATGTTATATCTATACATACGACAGATTCCACTGCTGGTATTCCTACTATTCTTGTTAAAACAACTTCTCTCGCTCTTTTATTTGCATGTACTTTGTAGTAATTATAAGCACCTCTCTCTCTCTCTCCTTGATGGACTCGGTATATTGAGCCCATATTTTTATAGGAAAAATCCCGTACACTGTCCATCTTATGTTTTATGTGTGTAATTTAACATTGGCTAGCTCGGTGCATGTATGTCGTCCTTGTGTATGCATATTACATACATAAACAGTATGCATATGCGGACATGCATAAAATACCTGCAGAGTAATAAGAGTTGTTTCAATAGCCACTTAAAAAGACTTTTGAAATTATTCAGTCTCATACACGAGCTGAATTAATTGTTTAAAAGTACGTTTTTTTATATCACCAAAAAGCAGATCCATGCGGCAGTGAAGGAAAGTAAAGTAAGTAATGTAAGGAGACATTCTTTCCTCATAGACATCTACGAAGCAATCTATTTGTCTGTTCCCATGCACCATCACTTATTTATTTACCAGTTCCTACTTTATACAGTCATGTTCGACTACTACCTCTAACATCCATTACCTACACTCTATCACAAGGTAAAATGCGAAAGCCGACTCTTTCCCCTCCCCCTGCCATCTCTCTCTCTCTCTTTCTCTCTCTCTCTCTCTCTCTCGAGAAAGAAGCCAATTGATTATGAAATTTTTTTTGGTATCTTTCACAGAATTCCGTACATGATGAATGAAACTGTGGACAACACACGGAATGGAGATAAGGACAAGTTTACCACAATTCGTTCCATTATATGGAAAAAATTTAATTCTCTTACAAAGAACAAACAACTCATAGTGAGAGGAATATACTATAAAAAACCACCAATATTTTTTGTTTTTACACAATTATAAAGGATAGAGAAAATTACTGTCGACCACAAAAAAAACTTATATAATTACTGAAAGTAGTAAGTGATGAACGTTGGCGAAATCTCGATGTAATAATAATAAATACAAAGCTGTGCAGCAGTGCGAACATTAGCAAGAACGTTTAACTTCTTGTGACAATAATATTATGTAATTATCAGTATTTTTTTATTATTTTTTCTTCTACCAGTTTTGATTGTTTTCTGTAACCCAACTAGTCATCCCACAAAGAAAATTTAAAGGAGAAAATTCATATTCAAGAATAGGACAGCTATAACAATTATTGTATAACCTCATCTTATTTTTCTTTTATACAATTGAATGGGAAATGCTACCAGGTGAGGGGAGGCGATTGGTAACCAAAGACATTTGTCCACTAACAATAACAGTAAAACTGATTAGGTACTATATAATACAGGAGAGAGAGCGATTTGATCATTATTAGTGTTATTACGTACAAATAGAGACTGAAAAAAATTATCTTTTTTTTTGCGGTTTTCTATCATATTTCCTACATGGTACCTACCACTCACTCTCAATAAAAAGGTGTTGACTTGAAAAATCTGTGCTCTTGTAGTTTACTGGTGGCTTGGTGGCATAGAAGGCGAGAATGATTATTCATTCTTTTTTTTTTCAGTACATTTTTTGAGTGAAATGCATTGTTGGTCATTTTGTATCTCTGGAATCAGACATATAATGTTGGTGTAAGACCCCGCATGGTTGTATAATAATGGAAAAAAATCGAGATTTTTTATATTCAATATAAGATAAATGGCATGAGAAACCGCAATTTTCTGTTCCCTATATATATATGACGCTTATTGTCAGCTCAGCAGGCGTTTTTCTTCCTTTAAAACGCCGTGGAACAGTCTACGTGGTCTCCGCGTAGTGTGTAAAAGTGCTGTAATCGTAATTCGTTTAGGTAATTCCGCAACACAACAATTTTCATGGTTTACCTCAATTTTCGGAAATAAATTGACTGACTTCATTTTCCATCCTGAATAGATTGTTACATTACATGCCATACTCGCCTCTCGTCTACTGTCTGTACAGAGCAGTATAGACACCCTCAATTGAATTAGTAGGAAATATTTATATCTTTTATATTTTTTCAATTTATAATACTGGGTATATACATTTTACTACTTCCAATTTACCCCGAATTTGAGCAATTCACCAAAGGTGTGAATTATGCATTACAGACTTCAGCCTTCTCTATACTCACTTCCTATACCAACAGGGTTAGAAAAATAATTTTTTCTGTCACTACTACAATCATTATTACATATTATGGGAATTCTAGACAGTAAACCAAGGAATTTTTATTACCAATGCAAATATTACTTAGCGAGTTGCCTAACTTCTTACGCACTTTGGTTGGTCTCCCCTTGTGGTTCTCACACCCTGCATTATTGCAATGAAAGTATTTAAAAGTTTTACATGAAAATTGAATACAATGTGGAACTATCCCAGGCTAAATTATTTTTGGTGGTTTTTTAACCATAGCAGTGCCAACTTGTTTTTTTAGGACATTAAATAATTTTTCCCATTTATCCAACCTTTTTGCAAACACCTTCGCCAGTGATGTAACGTGTAATACTCTATAAATTTCTTCAGTAAATTTATACAAAATTCTGTTTATTCCTATTTGAAAAACTTGGTTTTCTTTTGGGCTACATTTCCCGTGCTTTAAGTCTCCTCTAACCCACCGAAAACAATAACAATGAGAAATTTCGAAAATTTTGTACAAGGATAACGTTATACTTTTCTGTACCTCATGTGTCTACTTATACTATGTACAATCAGTAAATTACAACACAAACCAATAGCATCCATCCAACGTAAAGCCTTAAAAAGTGCCTGACTTTATTTTCTCACAGTAAAAAAAAATTGCTAATTTTTCTTTCCTAATTAAGACAAGAACCATCACTGATGGTCTGTCTGTACAATGTGGTCTGTCCATGAACAATGTATGTATGTATATTTGCACATAAATAAATGCAAGCATTAATTGTTCCTTGCTATTTCTGGCTGAATTCACGCCCTTCCTCACAAATGAGGTTATCAAAAAAGGGCACAAAGAAGAAGCATGTAAAAGTACATTATTTTAAATGTAAAGCAATAAATTATGCTTTACTAATCAAAATAAATGATAATTGGTTACTATTCTTACACTGATTGTTCCTAAATGGCTAGATACACTTTCATTCCCTCGTCTTTCTCTTCTGAGATGACTGTGAAGTGTGATGAGAATCAAGGGGAATGGGTAATTAAAATCTCAAATAACATTTATCTTTTGTACAAATACGACAAATGGAGGTGGATGAGAGATTATCAGTAGTGTTCGAAGTAGTTTTGAAGGGAAAGAATACAGTGAGAGAGTAATTTCCAAGTAAATATTATTGTGTGTATTTATACATTCACACACACTCACGAAATCAACTCATCATGACTTACCTCTGTCTCTCTCTCCGTCTCTGTCTCCTCAGCAATCTTCACCAAGCATCTCATCCTAAAACGGGAGAGTTTGGAATAGTAATGGAAGAAAATTGAAGAAAAGCACCAAGATATGCATGAAGCCAAAAAAAAAAAGTAGTTAAGAGTTAAAGCACTTGTACGGAGGTAGTTAGTAAAGTAGCAAAACAGAAAAGAAATGAATAATAATGATAATCTGTTAAGTGATTCTCCCTTAAGTAGTAATAAAGTCATTTTTTTCCGTTACTGTCAGATGAGGAAGAAGCGTGTGGCAGGAAAAATCTAGCTATGAATTCATACTCACTAATTTTTTTAACGTAAAGTATACCACATAATCAGCTACATGTACTTTTTTAGGAACCACTATAATATGTATATTACGTTAGAGCAACCCAAAACTATCTTTATTTACTCTTTACTCATACAGGGTGCAGGTAAGTGATCCCATAAATTGATTCCTCCTTTTGAAAAATACATTCTTCCCAAATGCTAACCTGACGACGTATGCACATTCAGCTGACACCTGAGTAAACCACCAAAAGTGCATAAGCCACCCGTTTAACATTATATAGCTTGTATTTTTAATAAACAAAACTATCGTCCATAGCTATATTAAAGAATGTATATATTTACTCCGTTATGACTCCTGCCAGTAAAAGATCGTTCTTAAAAGGAGGACTGAGGAAGCACCATCACACTGATTGTATTTGAGTTGACGTGGTAATTGTAAGATACAAAGTATTAAAAAAAATGGAGCTAAGAAGGCAATAAATATTATGGTAATTCCATACTCAAATATATATTAAAAAATCCTTACGATTACTAATTGATGTGAGAAGTTAAAAGCAAGTGTAGAATAAGAGATGAAAATACGGAGTGAGAACTAGTATAGAATAGTCAAAGAATCGAATATTGGATGCTCCTTTTTTCTTCTAATGTTTCTTTTTCCAAAAGGAAAAAAAAATAGGAACAAGATGCAACAACTCTCCATTTACGAACGACTGAACATTAATAACACATGAACTCCCAATTAAATTTAACGTTTACTACTTATTTGGCATTGATTCTAATAGGTGTAAATTGCTCTCGCGCCTTAATGATTCTCTCTCTGTCTCTCTCTCTCCTCTCTCTCTCTCTCTCTCTCTCATCTGTCTCAGGAACAGTCTCAGAGGAACAATCAGAATGTTTTTTTTTAAAACTTGTGTTATCCCAATATAGTTGACTAATATTGTTCCCTGCAGGTGAGTGCATGCTCTGCTTAGAGAAAGAGGTGATGTATGAGCTATAAAACGAGAGAGGGAAAGAGAGAGAAAGAAAGAGAAAAAAAAAGAAAAGAAAAAAAAAATTATTGAGTGCATGGTGCCTGGGAGAACATCTAACAGTAATGGGAGTGTGTATTGTGCTCGAGCAGTGAAACCTCAATGGTCAATTTCCATAATGAACTCTTACCTTTCCCCTAATGTCCTGCTTTATTCTCACATTTACTTTAAAAAATTAGCAATTAGCAAATCAATACACCTACGTGGAGTGGAGTTCACAAAGCAAAAGTTAATTTAAAGCCTTCACGCCTTTCCAGTATTACATTAGTCTACTCTCGTCTGCGTCCTCTGGTCCATTACAATAATCATATACTAATGTGAACTTATGTATATCATTTCCCCCCTCCTCCTCCTACTCCCTAGAACAGACATGTGGAGGTAAAGGATGAGAGGAAAACATAAATATACGAGTTAATTTTTTCTTTGTTTTTACATACTAATAACAATCCTTTTTTTTTCCTCCACGTTCTTTCCCTCATCTCTCTCTCTCTCCCTTCAGCCTTATGTCCCTCCATGTAGGCCGACACAAGAATGTTCTTCTATATTGTGGTTAAGTATTCTTTTTTTAGTTCCCATTATAACTGAATTACACCATCATAAAGGTTTGGAAGGAGGGGGGAAGAAAGAGACACGAAAGAATAAATAAAATAAAAAAAAAGAATCCACTTTGGTGTCGAGTCATCACGGAAAATAAGGTAACTGATGTTTGGAAGCAGGCAAAAGCCATATTTTTCTGTATTTATAATAATCTTCCACTTAAACTTATGTAAACTGCCCACAGGGGTTGACTATATGGGAAAATATTTATACAGAACCCAAACCTCATCACTTCTGTAGGGTGTCTTGATCTAATAATTAACTATGCTTTTTTTTCTTCTTCTTCTCAGAATGCATTAAATACCATCTTGGGTGAGAAAGGATGAATCACAGGGGGCATCTAACTTATATCTGAATTCATGTTGGTACTTCTTGTCATTTGTAGATTTAAAAAAATATTACTTTGGGGTCAATTGAATCAGTTTTTGACCCCGGGTTTTCTACTACATGAAATCCCATTTTAATGGTCTTTGTTATAACTGCGGATGTTAAATTTATCCATGGGAATTTTCTGCAACACTAAATTACGTAATTCTAGTTACAAGTCTCGTGCTAGTGCCATCAGTCAAGTGGCTATAAAGTTTTGTCTCCCTCACTATTTGTGCTCAACATCGGAGCTACTAAAGCTTCCCGGCACATGCTCTTTCACTTCTCGGGGCATTCGCAGACACACATTGTAGCTCAAGGAAAGGGTGGAGGACAAAAATAAAATAACTTACCCTGCTGATCGTTGTCGCATTTGACTAAATCCCGAATAGAGAAAAGTCCTTTAGCTGGTCGCGCTAGACCGGGTTTGTCATTTGAGATCATTTTGTCTTTATAATAATTACCACCACTAATGCCGTTAGTAAATATGGTTGGGTTAGTTGCTTTGTACGACAAGTCCATCGTTACACCCGCCGGCTCATCATCCAATGGAGGAGGTGAATAAAAGGAGATTGGTTTTTCAGAGGTAGAAATAATGGGATGGATGTTAGTGTGACTTGGAGCGCTATTATTACTTTTCACCACATCCAACACATGCATGAGCGAGTATTTATTCAAGAGTCCCACACTACGTTCTAGTCCGATGGAGGGTTTTTCCAATCTCAACATGTCACCGGCATCGAGTGAATCAAGTACAAAGCACACGAAATCGTACAAAGCATTCTTTCTCCAACACAAACGAGTCAGTCTCTTATAATTCCCGGAAACGGATAAATTGAAAGATTTGACTAATATCCACAGTTATTCACTTTGTTTTCTAATCCCCCTTTTTTTCCAGAAAATTGACAGAATAAATTGTTTCTTTTTTTTAAACAATTACTTGGGTTCCTTCCTTCTAGGAAATCACTGCTCACAATCCCTCGGAAATACACACGTGTCCGACTTGTCAAGAGAAAATTCACTCAAGTGAAAGTTGCGGTAGAGAAATCAGGAATTTCTTTCGCAGATGAGTGACACAGATATTTTCTTTGGAGGATTAATATTTTTTTAAGAAAAAACACACTCACTTACAAGCGTTTCTTGTAATAATAATTTATTCGTCACGAAAAGTATTCTCCAAAAAAAAAAAAACTCTAGAAATTCGTCCCCGTGCCAAAAACGGTGTAACACCTCTCGTGTGAGAGTCACAAGTGATTTGAAATGTGTAAAAGAAATGAAGGAGTCAACATAGGAAGGGAGATGAATGATCTAGCCGTGGTAGTGGTCAGAGAGTTGTTAGTGTCTGCAGTGTTCCTGCTCAACTGAGAGCAGGTGAAAAAGGTTTTATGAAGCTGATACTGTTCATCCAATCTTGTGGAGCAACAAACAAGGTACACACGAGATGATAGAGAGGGAAAAAATGAGAGAGAGAGAGAGAGAGAAAGGTGTAGGTGAGGGCACAAAAAAACCACTCTCAACTAATACTAATGGTAGTATACATATGTTCCCTGTATATTGTTGAGGTTCCCTTATGCAGTGGTGACCAGTGCTCGGACATAACAGGGGATATACCTAACATACATATGTACAAATCATGTATAGTCATAATGACCAGAGTGCATTGTTAAAAGTTTTGAGGTAATAAAACGTAAAGGCCTTTTGTTTGGCGGATTACCACACATCTACAGAGTATTTTTTTCAAGGCGGCTTCATCCCCCCACACATGCAAACACACAGACGGGGTCTAAAGGTATATATGTATGCCTCTCAGTCAGGGAGAAAGAGAGAGAGAGAGAGAGAGAGGGAGACTCTCATATAATGGACAAGGGAAAAATAAAAGCTTTGAAAAGTAACGGCAGGAACCGCTTATGGAGGATGCATATTGGATTTATGACTCCTGATATATTCCACGCATATCACATCCATATATATGCATGTATATGTACGTAAACATAAAGGTATATAATAGAATAGGAAGGAACGGGGTAGGCTCGAGATTCCCAGACCATAAGCAAAAGCTATCATCCCCCTAAAAATATGTACAGAACATATACACACATGGCCCATGTGCATGAAAGGGTTGATTCAATTGCTCCAAGAGAAGTCAAGAGGAGGAAAAAGGAGTGAAGTGCTTATGACAAGTGGAGCTTATACACTTGCTGCCACTCATGGGGAAGAACCGCCTCTTTCAAATCCTTCACCACCAATACTATGTCAAGGGGGTGGAGATTTCCCCCAATGTAATTTGTTCATGTTCACAAGTTCATGTACAAGGGAGTCAGAGAGAGAGAGAGAGAGAGAGAGAGAGAGGATTTTTATGTACTGGATAGTTTTTATGTAGTTATGTTCATGGGTAAAGGCTATTTTTCTCATAAAAATATTCTTTCTCCGTCTCTCTCTCTCTTGATCTCACACACAGACAATTTTTATCTCACCATCATGATTATCATTACCATCACCAGATCCTCGAGATTCTGTCATCTTCTCATAATCATGTTTATATCCTTTTTGTAGTTCCTCTCCTTTTGTCTAAATATTTTTGGTCCGCAATGTACACAAATCTCCTTTTTATTTGTCATCCATTCTTATTGCAAATGGGGTAAATTGAGTAAAACAAAAGTGGACGAAAGGGGGAATGTGAAACATCCTGGGATTATCATAGTAGATTTTTGTAATAACGCAATGTGGCTTTGTTACTTATGAATCTTAACTATGGAAGTAATTTTTTTTTGATTGAGTCGGAATTGCGACAGTTATAATGTATAATTTTTCACGTTGACCAAGGAGATGAAAATATTATGTATGCATTGAATATAAATTAAATGGATGAAACCGGAGTAATTCGGGTTTGTTGGTAGTAATAGCACTTGAATCCGCACTCATTTTGATAAATATATTATTTATGTTCTATCCAGTACGACAGGGCAAAATGAGGAAGTAGACATCGAGGGAGCAGTAAATAATTCTATTACCTCCATGCGGCCTTGTACCCAAAGAGATAATCTCCCCAAATTCAATAATTCCCATATTTTTTATTCAACGCTGTGTTTGGATAGTCAAATTGTTTTAATGTATACGCAATTTTAATATAAGCAAAATTTATTCAAAGAAAAACAACATTTTGGGCTGAAGCGTCCATTTTTCGTCGGTGATGAGTAGTTGTTGGTGGTGGGATTGTGGGATGCGTTGTGTAAATGAATAAAAATGTCCGGAGTCAAAGTGTGAGTATGTCTTTTGTTTGAGGTCTGTCTCTCTGTCCTAAAATTCGTCTGCTCGTCTTTTCCAGATTCCTTTCCTTTTGTACCTTTTGCTTAACCTATGTTTTTCTTTAATATTAATGTTAATCTGAAGCCATTTACATCTATTGGAAAATCTCCTTATCGATAACCAAATTCACCTTAAAGATACTCAATAGGAAAGGACAGGAATGTGGACCATGCCAGATTTTAAGACAAAGGACGGTGGAGTTTCAGGGCCATTTATGGGTTATGAATTTGATAATATATTTATGGAAAACCGAAATATTCATGCCTAATGTTAAGTTTAAAGTTGTTTGAAACCCACAAAATCAGCAGACGGTTATTTGCATGAATAGTTCAAAATGTTTTGAACACTTCTCATTTAACAAAGAAAGAAACGCAAAAAAATAGGGTTTCAATTTTGGAGCAAATCACTCCTATATTACCAAAAAAAAATTCTGTGGCTATGCATAAGGCGTGAAACAGAAAACTTGTAAACTGTTGAATTGTAGATTTGAGTTGTGTATTTGATTGTGTAGTTCATTTTATACATTAAGGCCGCACGGCGATAGTCAAATTTTGTCCTTCACCATCGGTATGTATCGTTAAAAGGTTTTTTTTACTAGTAATCTGGGGCCATAATAAGCGCTTTCATTATTCTCAGCAGCTCCTTTATTTTATGCTCCGAATTATTTTTTCTCTGTTCCCATTTAATTTTTTTTTGCTACTTCGTCCTGCATTTTGATGAAGGGGTTAAGGAGGAAATACATGGTCGTAATCATACATACAAGTCAAATCTAATAGGAAGGGACAAGGTAATGGTAGCAAAAACAAAACTGACCACCTACCAAGATCATCTTAATATTCTTCAATTTGCAATTTTTATTAAGTCATTGACTACACGGGTACACTGGTACACATACACCAGCTTATGTGTAGTACACACGCAATTTCTTCACATACATACATGCGTGACTGACTTGAAATTTGAAACATCCCAAACAGTAATTCTATAACCATTTCTCAACCCGTATAATTTTCTGGAAGTGCTGAAAAATACAGGACTTTTGACAGGGATTATATACAGGTTCACAATACACAAATCTCATTTATTTTACTGGAAGAAATGGTTCCCACTGGTAGAGATGAGGTGTCTTTCCCTCAGAAGTAATTGCACTCGATATTCTGATCACAGGTAGAAATAAGAATATGATTTGAAAGCAAAATTATTTTTATGTGAGAACAACGTCACGATTCTGTGGACAAGTTATAAAATCAAATGAGCAGGTTATTGCTCTTGCATGTTTTTTCAATAGCATTAAATGTATTGAGGAACTATCGTAAACATTGCAGTATGCACACATAACATACATAAACATAGTTCTTTAACATCTCCCACACCGAGAATGTCTAGAGCAAAATACAAATGGTTCGGTCACCATTTTAGTTTGCAGATTTTAGTCGCCCGAAAAGGCCAGAAAAAGAATTACGTCTAATACGCTATATGATGAAAAGCTCTATAGTACTGTCACCGAAACAGTGATAAAAAATCTTACCTGAATTACGTTTTTAGAGAGAAAAATTACACTAATCACAAGCATGAGAATTAATAATCGTACAGGAAAAAGCTTCCTCGTTCAGCATGTTATTATATTATTATTATTAACCGTTTTAACCATAGTAGTTCTAGCCATAATAACAGGCAAGTACTTGTCCTTATCCTTACAGATACGGCGTGTAGAAAAACAAATTACAACGACAGCAATTACAAGGAGATTAAGAAGAATAAATAATTTGGCGGTCACAACAACAAAAAAGCGGAATTAAATAAAACCCCTCTCAGTCATAAATACAATTCTACATGGTAGGTGAACTTGAGGAGAGAAAAGATACAAAGAGATAAGTAAATTAATGGCTATGAAAAAACTCAAGTTTAAATGGTAGTAGTGTTACAATAATAATTACTACAATAATTGCTCGCAGATGAAATACTACTTACGCCTATGTATGTGCTACTACAAGAGAAGGGTGATTAAAACCAGAGAATTGCGAGAGAATTAGGCGGTATAGCTATAGCGTATGTAATATATTTATACATATACAGACTATACACATTACATTGGTTCTCGCATCTTGATTTTCGACGTAATTAAGCCCTCTATTAAGGACATAATTGCTCCAAAAAGATAATTGTAATAACCCATTCGTTCTGGATCAAGGCCTTTACAAACAGTTGAATAAAATTTATTATTACCATTTGGGTACAGACTTTTTCGAGTGGAAAACTGGAAGAGGCTATGAGGAAGTCAGTACAGATCTTCTTACTCTTACCTAGATGAATAGTCAAGTGCACAAACAATTTATGGGGTAATACAGGATTTTTTTATATTATCATAGTATTATATACGTACGTGTACTTACATGCGTGCCTGCTACTATGCAGACATTGCTATTACATGTGTTTTTAAAACCTTGTGAGACGTGAAAGTACTTATTTACACCCCAAAGCCCATATCAATGACATGAAGGGAAAGGGATACCTAGTGCGGTGTTTATAGCCCAATGTAATTATTCCATGCGCAAGAAACTTTCTTTAGTTGTTTTGTAATTGTACCCGAGAAAGCATACACATGATGGTTGTGCATAGAATAACACATAAAAAGGAAAAATGGATTGTATGTATAGCTATGTATAGGTATTACATATATATTATTTGGATAAAGGTGAATATTGCTAAGGTATACATATCTATATGGACAATTCGGTACTTAACTGTCGGCTTCGGAGCTCAATGCATGTAGTTTCCACTGAACATAACAGAAGGGGCAGAAGTTGGATGTGGACGTAGTAGGAAGGTAGGAGGTTGCTAATAATGTGATTAGCTACTCCAGCCGTTTGCTTTAATTAATCCCAATTATCCTCAATTACCTTTGATTGTCTTTAATGATAAGCGGATTCAATGTTGTAAACCAGTGGTTGTAAACTCTAATGAGCCCATTCTTCCCTATTCAAGCCCAAAGAGTTAACTGGCGCCGCGGTTTTTCTTTACAACCTCTCCTTCTTTTTCTTTCCCTTCTTCCTTATTCTCTCTTCTTCGAGTATGGTGGCAACAAATAGTTCATATACATACGTATAAGTATATACATATATACACCTATACACAAAATTCCGTCCGAAGGCTCCGAGGCCATGCTACCCTCTCATACAAGTCTTGTGGGTATATACGGACATCCATAAGAATATTATTATTTCCTTATGATAATATCCATCTAATCACTCTCAAAGAAAAATACACACAAATTAGGTAGTACTACCAGACCGGGATTAAATGCCTTTATCATTAGGATTGTGGCCGGGATTTTTACTTGGTGTTCCATGAATTAAGTCATAGTCCACTGATCAGTTCTGCCTCCAGTTGTGAATGTGGGGTATGTAGGGGGACCTTTTTTCTCAATATGAGATTTACAACTGTATTCAATTGATTGACTTCCTATGTTCCTATCCTCCTATACCGTCTGATAGTGCTCCATTACATACACAAGGTATTATACAGACATATTCCACATATGACTTTACGTTTAATTTATTTGTGATCAAAAATAACCCTATAGATTCCTTCTGTAGTTAAAATTTTAAATTACTGTAACGTGTAATGTATAAGTATACGTATTACAGTGGGAAGAATGAGATTTGTGTTTTCTCAAATCGGTACTTGTGCTGAAGGTCACATACCGTAATCACTCGAAAGATGGCCGGGTTCTAAAGATGGCCGGTTTCTAAAGGTGGCCGGGGGTTTTGGCTATCCG
>JAQGBT010000885.1:0-39644 GCA_034698585.1 Disparrhopalites patrizii | reverse complement strand
CTTCACTTTCTCCTTTCATTCACTTTCTCTCTCTCATTAATATTTATTCATTTTATCATTTCATTCACTTTCTCTCTCTCTGCCTTTAATTTTTCTTCACTTTCTCTCTACCTTTAATATTTCTTCACTTTCTCCTTTCATTCACTTTCTCTCTCTCATTAATATTTATTCATTTTATCATTTCATTCACTTTCTCTCTTTCTGCCTTTAATTTTTCTTCACCTTCTCCTTTTCTTCACTTTCTCTCTCTCTCTTTTTCTTTCAATCTTTTCCGCTCCCAATCTCTCTCTCTCTTTCTGTTTCACTCCTTTTTTATTTCTCTCTCTCTCCTCAGGAAATCAGCGGGACCAGCTCTGCCTTCACTTCACTCCTCCGAAGTTTTACAGACAATTTAAAGGAGAAAAAAGTTTTTCCTGGCCCTTTGAGGCTGTTGATACATTTATATTTCCTGTGTATATATACGCATGTATATGTATGCGATGTATATATTCCCATTTCATTCCTGCTCCTGGCCGGGTCTTTGGGGGTTTGTTTGAAAAGGAAATGATGATTATGAAGAGGAGGTGGAGGAGGAGGATGAGAGAGTTTCAAAGAGGACTAACTACTTCACAAGGAGGCTAGTCGATCTCGGTGCATTGAGTGAAAGGGAAAGAGAGAGAGAGAGAAAGACAGAAAAGAAAGTCCCACAACTCGGTTGTTCCTCCAGAGAGAAAAACGGAAAGAAATCAAGAATTTCCCGAACCCAAAGATATGAAAAGGACCCTCAGTTCCCCTGCCAGTAGGAAGGTACATTTGGGCGGTTTGAAAGGGCTTAAATGGAGTTGGAGGAGAAGACTTGAAATGAGAAAAACGGGATGTGTACAGGGCTGAATTTGTATTTGGGAAAAATGAAAGAAACCAGTCTCAGGAGATTCTATCGTCCCTCCCCACAAATGATTGTAATAATGACGATGATGTCGAGGGGGAGAACAGATTAAGACGTAAATTCGACCTTTTTCCCGTAATAATTCCCTGAAGAAACGCCAAGTTGTGGTTGGAATTAAATAAAGAATTGACTATGGAAGTAAATACCAAAATAAATATCGGGTCAAAATACTCCAAAAAAGATATTCCAAACAAATCAGGTTCAATGTATGTCCAGCAGTTTGGCAGAAAACATGATTTCGTGAAAAACAGCCATAAAACTTGCATGCTTCCATCCATGTCTTAGTGACACGAAGCCTTCTCCTTTGACACTTTGTCCCACTCAACAACAGCTTTCCTTTGCTCTGGCAAAGAAAAAATGAGAATGAAGTAGAGTGGATCATTCGGGCTGTATAATATTGATCCTGACATGGAAAAGCGCATGGGGTAGGGAAATATGGGGAAAGAGACAGTAGAAGAGGGAAGATGATGGGGAGAAACGTGTCAGGATGACAACAAATATGTAGATACATAAGCGAAAGTCCATAAAGAAAGGAAAAGGGTGAAAAGAGAAAAGGACATGAGAATAACTAGCAAGGTGAAAGAGAAGAGACACTGGGATTAAAAGAGAGAGACGTCTTTCCGAAATGAGCGAGATATTGGTATGAAGAAAGAGATAAACCTAGAGAATAAGGTAGTATTTAGTGACAACAAAGAACAGATGACAATGGCGCCGAAATGGAGGGATAATCACGAAGGAAAACGCTTGGGAAAGAGGATGAGGCGGGAAAATAAAGGAAAAGTGATGACAAAATAGGAGCAAAGAAGAAAACAAAGAAGAAGAGAAACCAAAAAGGGAAGAGAAATTAGACCACAGAGAAGGATAGACAACAGCAAAGAGGAAAAGAGACGAAAAGAACGAGAAAGCGAGACGAAACTGAACAGAGACGAAAAGAACGAGAAAGCGAGACGAAAAGAACGAGAAAGCGAGACGAAACTGAACAGAGACGAAAAGAATGAGGAAGCGAGACGAAAAGAACGAGAAAGCAAGATGAAACTGAACAGAGACGAAAAGAATGAGGAAGCGAGACGAAACGGAAGAGAAAGAAAGACATAGCCAATTGAAGAGACGTAAAAAGGCAGAGAAATGAAAAAAGATGACGAATACCGAAGCAAAAGAGGAAAGTAGACGAAAAAGACGAAAAAACCGAGAAAGGGGAAAAGAGACGAAAAAGACAAAGTAACCAGAGAAGAAAGAGGAAAAGAGACGAAAAAGACAAAGTAACCAGAGAAGAAAGAGGAAAAGAGACGAAAAAGACGAAAAAAACAGACAAAATCAAAGAGGAAGCGAGACGAAAAAGACGGAGAAACCAAAGAAGAAAGAGGAAAACAGACAAAATCAAGGAGGAAGCGCGGCGAAACGGAAGAGAGAAAAAAGGTAGAGAAGCATAAAAAAGAGAGATGAAAAAAGATGAAGAAAGGCGAAAGACGAAGAGAGACGAAAACATGCAGAGAAACGTAAAAACGAAGAGAGATGTAAAAATATGAAGAAAGGTGAAAAAAGAGAGATGAAAAGAAAGGGCCAGAACGTAAGTCAAAGGGAAAATAAAACGAAGGGAGAGAGAGAGAAAGCGAGAAAGAGACACAAACAGAGAGCAAGGACGGAAAAAAACTAAAGGAAGAGGAAAAGAAAGTCAACGAATAATAGAGAATGTGAAAAATGCGATATTCAACACAGAAAAAAGAGAAAATAGGGGAGAAAAAAGAGTGAAAGCAAAACTACATAGATAAGAATAAAAGTACACAATGTTTAAAATTCGAATCAACACGGAATATGCACGACTGACATATTTCCACGTTGACAAGGGAAGAATCCAGTGACAAGGCAGAACACGAATGACAGAAACGAAAGGGGAGAAAATCTACAGTGGTGACGTCGAGAACTCCAGTGTTTGTCTCTCTCTCTCTCTCCCTTTCATTTTTATGAACACGTCTTTTTCTAGGCTAAAAGGAAAGCTGAGGATCCTTCACAAGTTTTGTAACCCTTCCATGCTTTAGACAACTTACTTTCTCCCCCCTAAAAAAATTGTATGTAAAAATAGAATGGAAGATAAAAAAAAGGTAACATCTTTCCTTGCGCATGCATTTTTCCCGTTTA
The DNA here is from genome assembly GCA_034698585.1 of Disparrhopalites patrizii. Lineage (NCBI taxonomy): Eukaryota > Metazoa > Arthropoda > Collembola > Symphypleona > Sminthuridae > Disparrhopalites > Disparrhopalites patrizii. Next base: position 36,583 of record JAQGBT010000885.1, on the reverse strand, counting down.
TTTTTAAGGTGTCAAAAGGAAGTCGGAGGCCAGAAAAAATGTGAAAGTAGATTTCTTTCCCCTCCAAAAAAACAAAGGGTAATCGAATTCAGGAATTACAGGAGAGAAAGTGGGAAAATAAATGCAAGCGCAGCATTGCACACGAAATTTCCATTTCCCATGTGATGTCTTGTTAGTTATGTATATTATGTATATGAAATAGGAAAAACAGGGGAAAAATTGGTTACAACAATACTAAAAAAATATAAAATAAAACTGCATCCTTGCATGTGTCACAAAGGGGGTGGGATTTCCCCATTTCTCCCTCTTTCCGTCCCCATCCCACCCATGACTGGTTTCCAAATATTTGCCGCCATATTATCAATGCAGATTTCCCTTCAACCTCCCCCACCCCCTTCAAACACGAAAGTAAATAGGGATGGGGGAAAAGTCTCTCTTCCATCATTTCACTCACACATATAACTCTTGTCAGAGAAAAAAGGGGGGATGTTACTCTACAAGAAAAAAAGGATTACTTTTCCCCCCCTCAATCGAAGACGTGAGGGAACATCTTTTGCTCTCCCTCCAATGGAAATACCGGGCAGAAGCCACCAAGTCACATCGGCAAAACTTTTTGTGGAGCAAAAGGAGACACAATGGAGAAAAGGGAGAAAGGATGACAAATGAGAACGATTGGAGAAAGTCAGATTGGGAAGAAGTCTCTCGAAGGGAAGAAATCCCTGTAAAAAAGTACTTTTTATGAGAGGAAGAACCCAGTCTTTTCCAATCTAAACATTATGAGTAAATAAAAGTAAGAAGTTATAATATAGACATTAACAAATATGGAAACCCGGCAATATTTAAACTACACGAAATTTAAACAGTCAAATATTTCAATTGAACATTGAATACGTGAATAAAGAAATTAAATTAAATTAAAGCGTAATTAAATTAAACGAAAATAAAAAATAAAGCTGAATTAAATTAAATTAAAGTAAAGCGTAATTAAATGAAATTAAAGTAAAGCGTAATTAAATGAAATTAAAGTAAAGCTTCATTTAATTAAAGTTAAGCGTAATTAAATGAAATTAAAGTAAAGCGTAATTAAATGAAATTAATGTAAAGCTTAATTTAATTAAAGTAAAGCTTATTTAAATTAAACGAAAATAAAGCTTAATTTAATTAAATTAAAGCTTGATTAATTAAATGAAAGTAAAGCTTAATAAAATTAAATTAAATTAAAGCCTGATTAATTAAATGAAATTAAATTAAAGCTTGATTAATTAAATGAAATTAAATTAAAGCTTGATTAATTAAATTAAATTAAATTAGAGCTTGATTAATTAAATGAAATGAAATTAAAGCTTGATTAATTAAATGAAAATAAAACTTGATTAATTAAATGAAAATAAAGCTTAATAAAATGAAATGAAATTAAAACTTGATTAAATTAAATGAAAATAAAGCTTAATGAAATGAAATTAAATTAAAGCTTCATTAAATTAAATGAAACTAAAGTTTCATTAAATTAAATTACACTAAAGCTTGCTATTATAACTATTTCACATAAATGATCCATAAAAAATTCAGCAGAAAAAATCAAATGGCGTGGTAATTTTAAATATAATAAAAAAATTTTTAAAAAATCCAAATTGCGGGTAATAATAACATATATAATAATAATAATAATAATAATGTAATTAAACTAATTTAAATGCAGTGAGGAAACAAGGGGAAAACGTGAAAACACGAGAGAAAGCTCGGTCCTGAAATTTAAATAAAGGAAAACCCGGGAACATTCAAGCTACATAATTAGCAAATTAAAATGGAAATCAACTGGATTGAGCACGAAGAAACTGAAGAATGGCTTCTGGATTATAAAATTATGTCGTAAACGATATTGTACGCACTCCAGCTATGATGAACACTAGCTGTAAACAAAAACATTTAAACATCAGGTGGCGTGGAGCTTGTGAATATAATAACATTTTCTTTGTGACTAGTTTGCGTATAAGCAAACTAGTCACAAAGAAAATGTTTAATCGTCTACAAATTAAATTGAAACTATTCAAAGCTTACAAAAGAAAGCACAAGGCGCTGTTTAAATATATTAAAAATATTGTTGCATATAACTTTTGTTATATAAAATAAATTTAGTATTTATATTGTTATATATATAGCAAAGCGTTTGCTAAAACCAATGTGCATATATACATACATACGTATTTACATTCAAATTCAAACAAACAGGCCATAAAATGTCCAATTCAAAATCATTGAAAAAATCAAATCAAATAAAAGCAAAAGATGTAGAGAGTAATATAATCACAAATGAATCCTTAAAAACGCCGGGAAGATACAAAACAAACTAAACAAGGAGCTGTTCTGTATTGTATTGAAATAGTTAAGACAAGCCAGCAAAAATGGGAATGTAAAATGGTAAAGCTGTACTTTTTCCTTTTTTCCCCATCTGCTTTCTCTCTACTGGCCCAGAAAGGAGAAAGTCGTGGAAATAAATAGAGACATTACAGATGCATAGGGAAATGTCAGGGGACAATCTCCCTTTCCATTTTCCTTTGTCCCACAGCTGACATAATGACAATGGAGATGGAGAGAAAAAAGTAAATTGGTTAAATATCGGAAGGCCTTTTTCCCCTCTTCACAGCTTTCTCTCCGCACTTTCTCCTTTTCTTACAGAGCAAAAGAAAACAAAATCTAAAGCACCCACTTTGGGACAAGAACCCAAGAAAAAATGGGAGAAAGTAGGCTAATGGCATATGTTCTTTCTCTCTGTCTCCTCCCCATTACAAAAATGCATATTGTGTGAGAGAGACTGTGTGACAAAGTAATTTATACACCCGTTGAAAGCTCTTTTACGCCCCAGTACAAATAATTTGTTTTGTCTCCCTCCAATTCCCCACAGCTTTTTTTTTCTTCCTCTCTCTCTCAAAGACTTCCCTTGATTCCGTTTTTTTTTGTTCCCGGGCCATATGCCTTTCCTCATTTTTAGCCCCTTTTTTGGGCCGAAATAGGTCTCACCATATGCTAAGTATGAATAATAAAGCCCAAATGAGGTTCATTTTTTCCCAAAGAAAAGGAAATAGAGCCGTGTCATCCCCGCCTCGTGTTCTACATAAAAAAAAATTTTCTTCCCATATCAAACAAGCCTTCCCTTGATTGTCCAAATATTTACTTGGAGAAGGTCGTTTTTTTTTGTCTTGGAGGGAAGCAAATTTCTGAAGGAAAGAGAAAGTTATAAAGAAATCTCCGTTATTATTTTCTCCGTGTTTTGTGCTCATGAAAATTTACCGGGACTATCCCTCCTCTGGCATATGTGTGGAAGGGTAATTTTGTACAACTTTCACCCACCCACTTTCTTTTTTTGGAGGAGGAGAAAGTTGAGAATGGGCAGGGGATTTGAAGGGCTCCAATGGCTTGGCCTTATAGTGCGTGGCACAGATTTCTCTTATTAGTTGTATGTGTGTGTAATTACCATTATTAAAATGTGGAGGATATTTCGGCCAAGGTTTCGTGTTTATTAATGAAATTCTCTGTTTTTGCGTACATTTTTAGGTAAGTATCTTATCCAGCTGTTGGGTATTCTGGTGGAGGACGGGCCTTCCACACAGATGGTTTGCTGCCGGGATATTTGGGGTGGCGGGACCATTTTTAATTTAGGACGGTAACATTTGAACTGGCTGCGGCATATGCGTAGAATCTATGCTTATGAAATACATACAATACATTCAGCCTAGCTTCGATTTTCAAACTAGAAACGTTTTTCAGCATAAAAGTGTTTTTTTTTTAAATTACAGCGTTATTTTTCAATTTAAGAGAAATTTTTCAAAGCATAAGTGTTGTTGTTCAAACTAAAAGCGTTATATTGAAAACGACGCCGCTATTATTTCAAATTAACATCCCTATTTTCAAACAAGAGGCCATTTTTTTAACGGGTCATTTTTTCCTAGCGGCGCTATTTGGTGAAGTGACAGTGTTATTTTTTAACTAAGCCAGTATGTTTCCAATTCTTGACGTTAATTGTATAATCAAAAATTATTTTTTAAACTAACCACGTTTATTTTGAAATTGAAAGCATTATTTTTTAAACTGAAGGCATTATTTTTTAAACTGACCGCATTATTTTTTAAATCTAAGGCAATATTTATTAAATTGAATGCAATATTTTGTAAATTGACGGTATTATTTTGCAAATGAAAAGCTTCATTTTTCAAATTATCTCCGTTATTTTTCCAACCAATAGCGTATTGTTACCTAGCAGCACAATTTTTTTAATTTTCAATTGCCAATTTTAAAATCGAAATTAAATTGCAAATTAACAGTAAAATTGAACATTATTTGCATTAATTAAAATTCCATGAGCTAATGCTAATGATGTTAATTGAATATACTAAAGACTGTTAACGACTTACTCAGAAGCTTCTGTTATTAAACGAAGGAATTGAAGTAGACTCAATTAATTAATCTAATTATATGCCACGTACGTAAAGCCTAAATTTAAAAAAATTAAATGGCGCTAAAATTCACCATCCTAAAGCCATATTTCCAGTCTAAATAATTAGTCGACTAATAATTGCAGTATCCATACATATGTAGGTAAATATATATGCGGTCATGGCAAAAATAAAATAGTTTAATTCAAACCCCTTTACAATAAACAAAATATCTTTTAAAAAAATAGATTGAAATATCCAATTTAAAAAAATCATACCAAAACATAAAGAAAGAACAAATGAGGTCTTTATTGCTCATTGAAAACTTTCTCCCTCCAACATTCACCCTGCTGTGCTTTCTCCGTTGGCAACAGCCCCCGAAAGGCGAGTTTCTCATAGGCAGACACACGTGTAGGTACCAGGCTTTCATTTCCTCTCTGCAGGTAATTTAATATTTACCATACTCAGTCAAACAGTATCGTGTTGCCTTTGAAATGTTCCTTTCCCCACTGTAGTATACTAACCCCTTTTATGTAACCACCATTTCTCCTGCCTCTCAATCCCTTACCAAACTCTCCCTCTCTCTCTCTCTTCTCCTGTCAACAAAATGATTTGGCTTTTTGAAGGGGAAAATTCACCCGGTAATACATACAAGGAATGGAGAAAAGTTGAATGGGCGTCATAAGAAGAAGTGGATGGCTGTAGTGGAGGGTGTGGGAATGGCAGCATATCATGCCACACAAGGACTTCCCGTCGTCATCCAAATGGTCCTTTTCATCAAAATACTACACACTAACATTCTGCCTCACCGTATCTCTCTCTCTCTCTCTCTCTCTCTTTCTCTCTTATTTCTCTTCCATCTCCTTCAACAACACGGATGCCATACACACTTTACTCCCCTTCAATTCCAGGGACATAATAGTCATAATCATAAAGTGAAACTTTTCCAAACGGAACAACCCGACCTGTGTATGTGTCTTGTATTTCCCTAATAAAGTTATTTCTTCGTCTTCAAAACACATTCACCCAAAGGTGGGAGTCCAACTTTACTTTTGGAAGCATTTTCAGAAGGGCCATGAATAGGAGCATGAATATGAGTAAAGGAGTGAACGAAAAGAAAGTTAGGAGTCAGGGAGAAAAACAAAGGGAGATTTGGAGGAAGACAAACATTCTAGAATGGACGAAAGCGGGGCTAAAAAAGAAGGGAAGAGAGAAGGGCTGAGAAGAAAAGGAAGAGAAAGTCCTGAGGAAGAAAAAGGAAAGAGAAAGGCTGAGAAAGAGAAGAGACTACAGGCAGAGACGAAAGGAAAAAGAGACTAGGAAATAGAAATACATGGGATAAAAATAATAGGACAAGATGAGATAAACAATTATTAGAATGAGAGGCTGAGATGGACAGAAAGAGATGAAGATGCCACAAAATCAGAAGCTTGGAGGGAAAGAGTGAGCAAAAAAAGATATAAGATAGATAGGATGAGAAGCCCCGAAGTAAATATAGGGGCAAAGAAGATAAAACATAAACCGGATGAGAGCATGAGAAGGAAATAGAGGGACAAAGATGCTCAAAAATAAATAGAAAGAGAGACTGAGAAGGAAAGAGAGAGACAAAGAGGATACAAAATAAATAAAATGAGAGGCTGAGGGGAAAAAAATGAAAAAAAGACAATACGAAATAAATTGGAAGACATTTTGAATGAAATAGAGGAATAAAGAGGCTACAAAATAAATAAGATGAGAAGCTAAGAAGAAAATAGAGAGACAAAAAGGTTACACAATAAATAGAAAGAGAGACTGAGAAATAAAGAGAGTGAAAACGTGGATACAAATAAGTATAATTAGGTTGAGAAGGAAATACAGAGAAAGAGAGGATAAGTAGCAAATAGAGTGAAGCTGTGAAAAAATAAAAAGACAGAAAGAAGGAAATATACGTAAAATGAGGCTGATAAAGAAACAGAGAGAAACAGAGAATACAGAATAAATAAAATGAGATGATCAGAAGGAATAGAAGATTAAAAATGAGGCGGAGATAAGCATAAGAAAATGGCAAAATAATAGAAGAAAACGACCAAACAAGGAAGAAACAAACCGAAAAAACAGCCAAACAGTGAGAGGGAGAGAAATAAGGGAAGCGAAATAAGAAAGAGAAAATGGGAGAAAGGGAGAGGAAAACAGCCAGCGGAATGAACAAAGCAAAAACTTTAGGAGAGGGAAAGTAGGATTTCAGAATTTCCGTTAGAACATCATCATGTTAACGCCATTTCTCGTTCTCAAATGGAAGACAAACTTTGAAACGACGGTGTGAAGGGAGTCATTAGAGGCTTTGCCAAGTCATAAAGGTAATAATAAAGCCAAATGAGAAGAAGAAGAGCGGAGGGAGATAGAATGTCCTCAGGACAAATCCTATTAAGAAAAAGAGAAGGGGAGAGGACCCGACAAGAATTTGGGGACTGATGACAAGTACGACCGAGGAAGACCCCATAAGAAATAAACGTACATAAAGACCTCCAAAAAAGGGCCAAATATCCCCTTAAAGCATTTTCTCCCATACTTTCCCCGCACAGAAATCTACTGCTAACGAATTGAACAACTTTCCCTTTGAAATCGGCGCCCCACAATTTTTATTTCCATTTATTTCCCCAACTTGTCCCAGTTTGTAATTTCACCTAAACAAATGGCTTCATTTTCAAAATCCTCCACTTTTCCCTTTAATTGTTTTTCTTTTAATTGCGAGATTGGACAATTTTCTGGCCTTTTCCTGGGTTCACTAAACCTTTTTTCGGTCGTTTCTCCCAACAAGATATCTTTTTTTGTTGTGATATTTTCCGGCCATAATTCTTCAATAGTGGCCGTGTGTAGGAAATGTCATCCATTTTTTTTCGTTCGAAGAGAGAGAGAACACTTGGTGAAAGAATGCATTTTATGGCAAAAGGAAAAGTAGTGAACAGGGATTTGTGAGGGGGAAAAGAGAGGGAAAGGGGAGCTTAGGGTGCACTTCTTCAAGTTTTATGGGGTGGGTGCGTGTACGGCGTGCCAACTTCCATCAGCTTTTTTCTCATCCCCAGCACAAAGCCAAATATCCCAAAAAGGTAGCCAAAACGAGCAAAAATACATATGCCTCCGAAAAAAGCTGAAAAATCTAAAAACTATCTCCCCTCCTGAAAGGCACAAAATAAAACCGAAAGACAGGCGCCCAATACAAATTCTAGTGCAATATCAAAAAGTGAAAGTCCTAACTCGGCAGGGTCAGCAATATAAAAAAATGCAAAAAATGTCATCTACAACCCATTTTCACTCACCAACAATTAAACGCAAAGGGATGCATACAAAAACATTAAATCAAATGCTGTACGTGCAGTCAGAAAGTCATGAACGGTCGGAGATTGAGAGTCCCATATACTTTTAATTGGTCCAGTTTGACCCGTAAAAAAACTCTAATTAGAACAATGCCAATTGGATACTGGGAGGTGATTTGGGAGGAGGACATTTGGAGCAATAAGGATCCAAAAAGAGGGGGAGAGTGGGAGGAAGGTGAAAGGGTGGAGGAGGAATGGTGGAATGGTACAATTATGGGCTGTGGTAAAGTAAAGAAGTTGAAATCTTTGTGGGTAATTTCAAAAGTGCGAAGGAAATAAAATTATTGCTGGGGTGGTCGGAGCCAGTAAAAGCATCACGTGCGGAGTGAGACTGATTTGGAGAGGGGGAATAAAGAAGGGGAAGAAAGAGGGAGATAGAGAGAGATAGAGAGAGAAAGAGAGAGAAAAAGAGACAGTAAGAGAGAAAGAGAGAGAGAGAGAGACAGAAAGAGAGAGAAAGTAGGAGAAAGAGAGTTAAGAAGTAAGAGAAAGAGAGTTAGGAAGTAAGAGAAAGAGAGAGAGAAAGTAAGAGAAAGGGAGAGAGAAAGTGAGAGAGAGAGAGAGAAAGAGAGTGAGAGAGACTGAGGAAAAAAATTCGAACGGAAAAAGTTGGGGCGGTTAATCACTGGCTTTAATCGACTGGGCAATAACTCTTGCTTATAGCTTCTCAACTCCCTTTCAATACTCGACATTCTTTTTTCCACTTTCTCTTCATTCTTTATTTCGTCTCTCTCTCTTTCAATTTTTCCCAGTTTTCCCTCTGCATCACCTTTTTAATGCTTTTTTATTTCTCTCTGCTTTCTCCGTCTTGCATTATTCTCCTTTGTTGTGCTTTCTCTGTTTTTCCTTGTTACGATTGTTTGTGATTTCTCCGTCTTTTCTTATTCTCCTTTCGTGTGCTTTCTCCGTCTTTTCTTTTTCTCCTTTCCTGTACTTTCTCCATCTTGCATTATTCTCCTTTTTTGTGCTTTCTCTGTCTTTCCTTGTTATCCTTTTTTGTGCTTTCTCCATCTTGCATTACAGTGCTTGTTTGTGCTTTCTCAATCCTGCATTATTATTCTTTTCTATGCTTTCTCCGTCTACCAGCATTCTCTTTCGCTCTACTTTTTTCGTCTCCCACTATTGTTAATGTGTTCTCATGATCCTCTTTCGGACCTCTCCCGTTTTTCTTGTACATATTTCTCTTGTATATTTGGAGATATCTCCGTTCCTAGCCTGTCTCTTCGGCGTCTCCTTTTTAGTTTCTACAAGTCTTGGTTTCTAGTACTCCAGGAACCTGAGGATATCTTGCCTCTCCCCGAATGTTATTTGATGCTCTGGATGGTGCGACTAACGTTACCGAAACACTACCTCGTTTATTTTTTTCAGAATGCTTGTTTCTCTCCGTTTTTTCAGGATATAATTTATCGAACCAAAACCAATGCTCCCTCCTCGTTAATGTTACCCTTGGTTACCATTCTTCCTCTCGTCTTTGTCTCTAGCTTTCTCTCTCGCTGTCTCTCTCTCTGTCTCTCTCATTTTTCTTTCGCCGAGACTCACCTTGCACAAGTCAGTTCTTAGGGGAAAATGTTCGGCAATAAAAAAGGTTCCATTTACACTTATGATTTAGTGGTAGGTATTAAAAGCTTGGGGGAAAAGATCGATGTATGTACTTATGTATATATTGGCTCGTGATTATACATATCTGTATACTTACGACATATACATATAATATAATAATAAATATATTTTTAGTTGAACATAAATACATACATATGTTTGTATACTTAAAAATATTCAACGTTTTCAAAAGTTAAAATGCATTGGAGACGGACATATTCTAAAATTAAGCCTGGCTTGCTACAATTTTTCAGGATGGCGTTTGAGTTTGAATAATTAGGCAGTGGAAAATATTGTAATTAAATTAAAATGAATTACATTAAATTAAATTCAATTAGTAAATGTAAATAGAGGGAAAAACTACACGAGAGGCATTTGAATATGGGTAAAAACGGGGATTTTTACCAGCATAAAAGTTCACGGGGTTCACTGTCCCCTCGAGTTTGTGAAAGTAAATTGTGGAAAAAACAATTTTCACAAAGGATAAAGCCAAGGACAATGCAAAGGAGAATGATGACAAGTGAGGAAATACGATTTCCACACATTCAACCCACAAATAAAACGATATTTTCTTATATCTTCCTACGTCGGCCTTCCTTTCCCCGTTTGATATGTACATTATTCCTTCATCTCCGTTTTAGACCCATTTTTTGCATGTCCGGGAAAAAGAGGAAAATAAATGCAAAGGAGTGCCTTTTTTTTATTTTGTGGGATAAAATCCGCCCTTTTTGCCGGAGGTGAGTCACTTTATTTTTTTTTTTGCGGGAATGAACATATAAAGGAGTATGTTGTAATACATTCCCCTCCGGCATTCCCGGTTTTCGGTTCGGATCTAAATTTTTTTAGGGACTTTCACAGGTAAATTTCCTTTTTGCTCTTACGTCTTCTGAGACTTTCTTTTGTGGTCCACTTTTGCTTTATCTCCGTTTTTTTTGCATTTTACTTTCTCCCTACTTTTTTTTCAAGCCTCCAGGTTTTTTTCTATGGAAGACTCTCTAGTTTCTTTGCTTTTATTTTCTCCACTTTCACTAGGCTATTTCCTTTTTTTTCGCTGCTTTCCATTTACGGACTAAACTTATCTTCCGCTTTTCTCCAGTGGATTCACCTCCCCAGTTATTTGCCCATGGAATTAAATTTTCTCCAGCTTTTGAATTTCACTTGTCACTCACTTTCACTGCTTTCGCTAATGCAAAAGCATTTTTTCTTATTTGAACATATCCCTTGATTGGCATGTGCGACGGTCCATATTTTTTAAATCCGAAAACGGTTTTTTTGCCAAAGAATTTCTCGACTTCTTGGCGGTGCAAAAATCCATTTAAATCTTTAAAAGGCAATATTTATATGGGGGAAATAATCTCTTTGGAAGCTAATCTACTCTTAACCTCATTCTCTTTACGTATACGCACATCTCCTCAAGGCATTTTCTTAACGGGGGGATGGGCAAAAAGTCATTTTCGTCTGAGAAATATTTCCCAATTTCCCATTATCATAAATTGCTTCATTCTTTTACTCAAACAAAAAAATGTACTGTAAACTCAGAAAAGGATGAAGATGCCGCAATTTTCCAATATTTTTTTTGAATTTTTCTGTGGATACAAAAAAAACATGGGAAGAGATGAGAAAGATCAAGTGAGGAAAAACCTACAGTGTAGTAGATACTGCATGAAGATAGACGAATGCATGAGGGAAAAACGTCGAGATAGAGACCCATAATAGGCGAGAATAATCTGGAAATAGTTGGGCGAAAGAATGACAGAGACTAGCGAGAGATGAGTGAATCGAGAGAAAGTGCTAAAAACATATACGTGCATACATAAAAGAGAAAATAAAGTTGCAGACCGAAAGACGAGAATGCAAGGAGACAGAATCAGAACAGAAAAAAATCAGAAACTAAGAGGGGAAGAGGCTGTAGAGAGAAAAGAAGACGGAAAACAAGAGAAAAGAGAAACCGAGGCTAGAAAGAGAGAGAGGAGAGAATAACATAGAAATAGAGACGAGAGAGAAGATCAGAGAAAGAGAAATCAGAGAAGAGCAGAGAGAAGGAGAGAAAAGTAAGGACAAAGAAAGCATTACAGAGAGTAGAAGATATACAAAGAGAAGACTTAAGAGCGACAAGAGAGAAGAAAATGAACAAAGAGAGGATTAGAGAGAGAAAGACGAAAGAAAAGAAAATGAACAAACAGAGGATTAGAAAGAGAGACGAAAGAGAAGAAAATGAACAAAGAGAAGATTAGGGAGAGACAAGAGAGAAGAAAATGAACAAACAGAGTATTAGATAGATAGAGAAGAGGAAAACGAGAGACGACAACACAGCGCTAGAGAGAGAGACGAGCGCGAAGATGATAGACAAGTTAGTGTTCGATAGAGTGGCGAGAGAGGATAATTGGAGCAAGGAGAGAATTAGAGAGAAATTAGAGAGAGAGAGACGATAGAGAAAAATTGGGACCAAGAGAAAATTCGAGAGAAATTAGAGAGTGACAATAGAGCAAAATTGGGACGAAGAGAGAATTTCAGAGAAACGAGAGAGAAAAATTGGGACAAAGAGGGAATTAGAGAGAAATTTGAGAGATACGGTAGAGTAAAATTGGGACGAAGAGAGAATTAGAGAGAAACGAAACATAAAAATAGGGATAAGGAGAGAAATAGAGAGGTATTAGAGGGAAAAGATGGAAAAAATAGGGACAAAGAAAGCATCCGAGAGAAACATCAACCCCAAAAGACAGGGAAGAATATTTTGTGAGAGAAATAGAGTGAAAGCGCAAGAGAAAGAAGTCGAACTAGCAAGAGCAAGAGAAAGCGACAGGAAAAGCTAGAGAGAGAGAGATGGGAAAGTTCAATAAATTTCTAGAGGCATTCAAAGCGAGATGTGAACGTCTAAGTTAAAGAGAAGCAATTGAAGGTTGCAAGAATTTCAGAGAGAGAGAGAGAGAGAGAGAGAGAAAGAGGGGAAATTGTGTCTGCCTCAAGGGTCGTCCTCCTCCCCTAAGAAGAAGATACAAAGAAGTATTAAGACACTGACGGGAAGAAAAGGAGGGGGAAAGAGAGAGAGAGAGAGGAAAAAGAAAAAAAAAGTAATGGAAGGAGCGATAATAAAATGACTTGGGCTATTGACATTTTTCTGTCCTCTTTTATCTCCTCCCTCCTCGGGAAATTTCTTGTTGCCAATGCCAGAAAAAAATGTGTGTACACACGCTCACATTTTGGGGGACATTTCTCCCTATCCTCATATATAAAGGACGGCGCAGTGTGGGAATTTCTCCTCCCCTCAAAAATCTTGTTGGGGACTTAGCCAAAACTTGAAATCTTTCTTCCACAGTGAAACACTCTTTTCGGCTGCTATTGATGATATATCGACGTTTTATCTTAAATGCTTTTGTACATATGTACTATTTCGTTTTCAGAATTAAAATTTTTACGTAGTTTTTGAAAACGAATGATGGCTTGGAATTTATTTTAAATTTCCCACGTAATTTAATTTTTTACATTCCGATTTGATGCGAGATTGACATACATGTATTTATTTATTTTTACATCTTTTTTATTGACGTTGGAAATCGGCGGGAGAATTATTTTTGAATTTAATTGTACTTTTGTCAAACGAGCCAAAAACTAACCTCGAAGGGAGGACAACTGAACGTTTCTAAACTTAATTTAGCAAAAAATAAAAACTAAACATAATAATATTACACAATTCAAAAAATAGTCAAAATCTAAATTTTAAATTTTTTAGCGGGAAAATTCACCCTTAATGCGGTTGAGGTTAGCCCAGAAATATTCTGTGGATGTGAAAGCGTCTGTGGCGGTAAATTTGAAATTGGGCGTTCACGGAAAGGCGAAAGGGAAAAATATGCTAGAATGCCCCCAATAAAAATGGGCAACCCTCAAAGACGTTTACGTTGATGATAATTCCCTCCTCTTCAGAAAAAAAGGAGGGATGTTTTAAATCGACCGCAATCGAAAAACAGCTTTCTCCCCCTCTTCGCCTTCAGTTTTCTCCATCTCCTTCGTCTGGCAATTCCCGATTTCGGCTGAGTGACTTTTGATCCGAATCGTTTCTTGAATAGATCTATCCGTAGAAAACAAAATGACGGGGAATATAGGATGATGGCCCTCCCAATATACAGATCGCTCCCCCACCCCCAAAAAATCCTCCCCCTTCCCTTTTTCTTCATTATTCCCCCTACTCCTCGTCCATCCCACTTTGACATTCGTCCTTTACATCTTCTCGTATTTTATACATTTTCTAAGGGGAAGTTCCTCGTCTGGCTTGAATTTTTATTATTAGAGTAAAAGAGGAAATACATGGAACCAAACTACGTTTGGAGGAGAAGGGAAAAGCCATTTGTGGGAGGGAGAAAGTCCGGGGGAAAGAATTAGATTTGCAGCTGTTAGCATATGGAAACAAGGACCGTAATTCTCCAAACCCGCTTTATACCCTTTCGTGGTTTTTGGCTGAGGGAAAAAGGGTGGAAAAGTGCGTTATGTCTTATGGGGGATCTCCATGGCCAGTGACAGGGGGAAGGAATTGGCAAGGATGGGACTTTCTCCTTGTGTAAATAAAGCCATGATAATGTCGGATCCAAGAGAAAAGCAGTACAGAAAATTATTTGGAGAAACCCTGAAATCAATTAGAAATCCGAGGACATAAAAATCGGGAGAAAACATGGGATATTTTCAGTAAAAATGTCCTCTAGCTTTCTCCCACTTTCTCCGAGCACAGCAGAATTTTGTGGAGACGGTTTTTTTCGGGAGGTGCCAAGCCACTGGGAGAAAGATGGGGGTGAGGGAAGACTAATGGGGAGAATTTAATTACCTCCATCTTGTATTCATTCACTGGGAGAGATCTACTACTTTTATTATGGTCCTTCAAGCCGATCCACAAAAATTGGCTTGGCGTCTTTTTGCGGCGTCACAAAAAAAAATTTGGAATTCGTTTCAATCCTTTTTTGGCATGTGCTCCTGATTAAAAACGTCTTCTGCCTTTTTATTCCAATGTGATTTTTTCTCTCTCTCTCTCTATCTTTTTCTCTATCTCAACCTTGCACTGTCTCTCCCTCTTTTCTTCTTTCACTGCTCGTTCGTCACACGTTTACACCATCTCTCAAATAGAAAACTTGTATGTTTTCTCTCACTTTCTCTCTTTCAGTTTCTTCGTATTGTTCTCTCACTTTCTCTCTTTCTGTTTCTTCGTATTGTTCTCTCACTTTCTCTCTTTCTGTTTCTTCTCATTTTTCCCTCACTTCCCCTTTTTCTGTTTCTTTGTATTTTTCGCTCACTTCCACTTTTTCTGTTTCTTCGTATTTTTCTCTCACTTTCTCTCTTTCTGTTTCTTCTCATTTTTCTCTCACTTCCCCTTTTTCTGTTTCTTTGTATTTTTCTCTCACTTTCTCTCTTTCAATTTTTTAGTATTTTTTTGTCGCATTATTTCTATTTGTCTCTCTGTCTATCTGTCTCCCTTTCTCTTTGTCTCTCTCCGTTTCTTTTTATTTGTCCTTCTGTTTCTCTTGATCTCTCTCTTTCTCTTGCTCTTTTCGCTTTCGTGTTCTCTGTCTCTCTCTCGGTTTATCTCTTGCACTCGTTCGTTCTGTCACTCGTTATCGCAAGGATGTCTCTGTATCTGTCTTTCTCGTATCCTGTCTCTGTTTTAAATCTTTTCCTTGTCCTCTCGCTGAATTTTTGACTATTTAATTTTTATTCTCCTTTTTCTCCCCAGTTTCCCCTTTGTTTGGCTTGTCGGTTTCATTTTTCCATATTTGTTCGTCTCATTTTCTTCTGGCTTCTTTTATCTCTTTTCTTTTTCTGCTCTTGCCTCTGCCATTTTATTTTCCCCGCATCTGTCTGTCTTCCAAAGTCTTTTATTTGTCACCGTGACCGCCAGAATGGTGGTAGAAGATTCCATTGGACAAGCGAGAAGATTGTAAGTGTGTGGGATAATAAAAAAAGGGTGTCAACGTGATGGACTGCCTATGTTCCCCATCTATAAGTCCCTTTTTTCCCTCAATTTTTTGTGCCCACCCACAAAAGAAATGGAAGGGAATGAGGGTGAAAGTGTTGTCAGCGGTTGAGCTAATGTGAAGCCCCGTTTTAATTTGCTTCTTCTCCATTTGGTGAAGGTTTTTTTGATCAAGTGCCAAAAGACTTACACCTTTCCCCTTTCTTTTTCGGATGTCTGCCATCTATGGCTTCCATGGAATCTATTCCAGGAATATTTCTCTTAATACATTTTTTTTCACATGGCCTCGTTTCCAGAGTTTTTTTTTGTCTTCCTTTTTATCTTGGACGTGTCGGGCTTTTATGCATCTTTTCCTGGGATTTCACGGCTCTCTCAGAGGTCTTTACTTTACATTGGAAACTATCTCTGGGAATGTCCATCATATTTCCTGTCTCTTGTACCAGTATAGACATGATAGGGGATAACACGTATATTTCCGGGGCTGCAGGCAGAGATACATCCTTTTTTTTTGTGGTGCTGGAGACTAAAATTGCAAATATGAAGTCGATTTTTATCATAATACCTGCAGAAGAGTGAAAGAGGGAAAGAGGAGAGAAAAAGTCACACTATCAAAGGACGATGAGCAGGCGACTGGAGAAAGAAACAGAAGAAAGAATAATCAGGAAAAATTTTAGAAGGAAGAGCTGAGCCAACAGAAGCTTACTGAAAGAAGGCGATAGAGTGGCGGATTAGTAAAAAGAGACAAAGGAGACAGCAAAACGACAAAGTACTATTCATCCGTTTTGAACCTGAGAATCCCGACAAATTGATCCGATGATATCGGAGATTTCCCGCTGGGGAGTCATATGATTGTTAAGTAGTGCTGGGATATACTAATAAAACGCTTTTACGTCTCCGTTGTCCTCTGCTCACTTTCTCTCTCCGTTTCTTTTTGCTTTCTTTTTCTCTCAATTTCGCTTTGGTTCTCTTTTATTCTCTTCTTTTTCTCTCAATTTCTCTGTGGTTCTCTTTTCTTTCTTTTTCTCCCAATTTCTCTTTGGTTCTCTTTTGTCTCTGCTTCTCTCAATTTCTTGTTGGTTCTCTGTTGTCTCTGTTTCTTTCAATTTCTTGTTGGTTCTCTTTTGTCTCTGTTTCTCTCAATTTCTTGTTGGTTCTCTTCTTCTCTTTTCTTGTCTCTTTTACTCTTTTTTCTCTTTCTCTTTTTGTCTCTTTTTCTGTCTTTTTTCTCTCTTTTTGTCTTTCATTCTTTCTCTGTCTTTTTGTCTTTCTCTTTCTTTCTATTTTTCTCTCTCGTTCCCTAATATTTCACTTGTTCTTTCTTTCAATTTTCCTCTCTCGTTCCCTAATCTTCCTCTTGTTCTTTCTTTCTATTTTTCTCTCTCGTTCCCTAATCTTTCTCTTGTTCTTTCTTTCTATTTTTCTCTCTCGTTCCCTAATCTTTCTCTTGTTCTTTCTTTCTATTCCTCTCTCTTTGTTTTTCATTCTTTCTCTCTTTTTCTTTCTTTCACTTTTTCTCTCTTTGTTTTTCATTTTTTCTCTCTGTTTCTCACTGGCTCTTTGTTATTTTCTCTTTGTCTCTCGTTATTTGTTATTGTCTCCTTGTCTCTCGTTATTTTTTATGTTCTCTTTGTCTCTCGTTATTTGTTATTTTCTCTTTTTTGTCTCGTTCTTTCTTACTTTCTCTTTCTCTCTCTCGTTCTTTCTGTTTCTCTATTGCTTTCATTTCCCTTTTTAACTCTGATTCTCTCTGCTTTCACTTTTTCTCTTACGTTTTTTGTTCCGTTCTTTGTTTTTGTACATTCGATTGTCTTCTCTGCCTTTATTTTTTCGAGAGTTTCTAAATCGCTCTCTTTTCCTTTTATTCTATGTTGAATCCATCAACTGTTGTGCTGCCATTTTCCTTTTAATATCCGTTGATCTTCCTGCATTTCGCAAAACCCATTGGCATGCAAAAGATAATGGGAGATACAAAAATTCTGGAACAACGAAAATATATGAAGATGTCTATATACTAATAGTTGACCCATATTTAAGAACATTTTTCCAACGTCCCTCTTATATTTACACGTTCTATAACTTTCCGTCATTTTTCCATATTACGTTTGTTTGTCAAAATGGCTCTCCTCCACTTCGGCAGTGCATTTTTCTAATTCTGCAGGCCGCTCCCGCGGTTTCTTTTTTTCGCTATCCGTATTTGGCGCACTTTCCTTCACAATTCCCCCGCCCGTCCTCCGTGGTGAAAGTCGGAGCTGTTTTGAATAAAAATACACTTCACACCTCACCAACTCCTTGGCACTTGTTCTTTTCCTCCTTTGGTGCTCTAAAATGCCCGTATGGATGAGGATTATATCCTTGGAGGGGAATAGAGGGGTAGGGTTTAGGGGATAAGAGGAAAGGGAGAGAGAGAAAGAAAGAGGATGATAAAAATAGAGGAGGAAGTGTGAGAGGAGACTTTCCCTCGGAAAAGATGTATTGACTGAGAAAAAAAGGATGTTATGCATGCGTGTGGAGTGCCCTTATACATAATGTAGGGCCTGAGGGGCTCCGCGTGAGTAAATACATGCACATTTTCTCTCTCTCTCTCTCTCTCTCGCTTTCTCCTCTTAACTTCACACCGTTACCCAGAATACTTTCTCCTCCCAAAACAAATTTGTATTGACTGACATCCTCCACAACAACAGAGTCTCCAGGACCAAGTGGCTTCAAAGGGAAATGTGAGGAGACGAACAAGTCAGTTTCTTGTCCATGTCCTTTTTTTCTTCCTTTTTTTACCCTCAAACTGCTCTCGCTCTCTTCCTCTCACTCTCTTGCTCCGACAAAAAAAGACTACAAAAGTGTGTGGGAATACTTGAATAATACATAAGCGTTGAAAAGCCTTTTACACTAGATAGTCATCCTCCTTTTTTCGTATAAGATCCAGTTTTTCCTGCATTTCTTCATTTTTCCCCTGCACCACACCATTGAAGTGAAAAGGAGACGATGTTCCCATTGTTTGGGTGGGGAAAAATGGAATTTCTAAAAATGAAACGACCAGAGAAAATAGGGAATATTCGAGTTAAAAGGGTACAAGGAGGCAGGGAAAAAATGGAAAAATAATTACATACAACTTGGACAGCAAAAGTGTCAGAAGTTGCGTAACATTAAGGGAGAAAAGACACAAAAAATGGAAGGAAAGGAAATTACAAGGGAGAAAGGCGAGTTGTGGAAGAGAAAAGGAAATTAGTTGAGAAATAATCAAGTTAGGCAAGTTTAGACACACACAAAATTCTGGGCTAATAAAATCTATATATGCACACGCTGGGAGAGGGAAAAAGAGGTAAATGGAAAAATCCAAAAGTGTTCAAGTGAATTAGCATGCAATTTCTCAACACACTCGTTTTCATTTCTCTCTCTCTCTCTCTCTCTCTCTCTCTCTCTCTCTCTTTTTCTCTCTTTTTCTCTCTTTCTTTCTCTCTCGCTCTCTCTCTCTTTCGGTCTCTCCCTTTTTCTCTCTCTGAATGGCTACAGCCAGAGAAATGAGTGAGTGACTGATGAATAGCGAGACCCATTGCTAAGCTCTTTCTTTCTTTCCTTCGCTCTCTCTCTCCATTTTTCCCTCTCAATGGCATTCTCCCTCCTTCTCCATTCTTCCAAGGACAATAAAACCCACAACTTTATACTTTCATTCAGTGACTCACAATACGCCCAGCTCCTTTCTCATCTTTTCTCTCTCTCTTTCGCTTTCTTTCTTTCTTTCTTTCTCCTTCCTTCTTATTTTTTTCTCCATTAACAACTTACACTCCGGCCCTCCCAACTACACAGAGGCACACCCGGAATTCTCCCCTATAATTCTTTCTTTCTCCAGAGCAAATGGAGACGCACGTGTGAAATGCAAATTTACTCTACATGGACGTATACGTATAGATACATACCATATGTAAATTATAGATATATTATATGTATGCATAGAAAGATGCATGCCCACGGAAACGAATGAAGTTTTATTTTTGTCACTTCAATGCCTTAGCTTGGATGTGTAGAAGGCAGGACAATCAGGGTAGGGATCAATGCTCATTGGAAGTCATTATGAAGGATGAGAGGATGATATGATGATATTGACGGGGAAAGCAGAATGGAATAGAGAAATGGAGAGGCCGAGAGGGAAAAACAAGGGGAAAATGCATCAAAATGAAGGAAGCAAAATAGTAAAAGACAGGAGCACAAAAAGGAAGCAAAGCCATAGATGAAGCAATACAAAGAAAAAATAAATCGAGACAAAACGAGATGCGAAAAAGGGGCCAGCAAAATTTAAATGAAATACAAATACGTAAAAGTCTAGCGAAAATAAACGAAGGGAGCTAAAAAATGGAAAACGGAAGGAAAAGAAAAGAATGGACATAAAAGAGAAAAGCGGAGAGAAAATCCAAGAATGGACATAAAAGAGAAAAGCGGAGAGAAAATCCAAGAATGGACATAAAAGAGCAAAGCCGAGAGAAAATAAAAGTAAAATTAAAAGTCGAAGCAACATAAATGAGATAAAAGCGGAGAGAAAATAAAAAAGAGAGGAAAGTCGAGAAAACAGAAACAGAAGAAATACGCAAAAAGCGACAAAAAAAACGTAGACTAACAGCAGCGAAAGAAATTAAGGAAGATCTTCAGAGAGAAAAATTTAAGAACAATCTTCAGAGGGAAAAATGGAAAAAGATTGTCAGAGAAAAATCGAGAACGAACAAAAGAGAGGAAATCATCCCAGAAAGGCAAAGAGAAATTTTGAAGGACCACTAAAGAGGAAGAAGAGAGAAATTATGAAAGAAAGAAGCTTTCAATCCTTGTCAGCCTCCTTTGAATGCTTTATTATTGCCTGAATTCTCTCTCATTGAAAACTCCCGGGCATCCCCTCTCCCTTTGGAGTTATTACACAAATTCTTTCCCATCCCCCTTCCCAAATACTTCAAAAGAATTAAAACTCCATTATAAAGAGTATTATGCCATCTCCTTGTTTCCCCCAAAACTCCCCCTTTACACCCCCCAAAATGTCCATACATACTATTCAAATGTCCCAAGAAATTCAAACTTGGACCCAAATAAATCAAAAAATGTATCCCACCATTTTATAATTGCTCCCGATAATTTACTGTTTGTGAGTCAGCGCCTCTGGATACTTCCGGGGGAATTCAGGGGACGAGATTCCCCATTAGAAACTGGGATGTCTTGGTAGAAATGAAGTAATTCGCACGTCCCGTTTATGATCCTCCCAGAAAAAGGGATGTTTTCCCTCCTAATTTGTTTTTACTTCTGCCGCAGACAATGTCAAGTACATTTATTAGTACGTGTGTGTGTCCCCACAAAAAAAAAACCGCGGGAGTATATGGAGTCATAACAATAAAAAAAAGTTGGTCCGTGAAAAAAAAAAAATCCCCCCGATTTTTTTAGAGAGGATTTTTTCCCTCTTTTTCTCCCTTTGCCATCATCACCCTTTGTGCTGACGCGGCTCCAATCTCACCCTTATGTTTTTTCCCCTTTATTCCCATTACACCATTTCGGTCTTTTCTCCCCTCAAAAGGGAGCCCATTAAGATCGGAGGGGACAAGGAAGGTATAGAGGCTATGGAGACGAAAAAGTCCTTGGGAACTAATTGACAAAGTTTTTCTCCAGTAATTTCCCCTCAGCTCATTTTTGCATATCTTGTCCCTTTCTGTATGCACTTTCCCTCCAAATAATTTCCTTTTTATGGACTAATTTTTTTGCTCCCTTTTCTATGTCTCCGAATTTCCCTCATGCTTTCACCCCCTCCAAGATTTTAGGTAGGAATTTCTGTGATAAAAGGAGACGATGAAAGGGAGAGACAAGAGAAGAGGAAGATCCTGGAGAAATGTTTTTCCCTAATAGAAAATACTGTAGGGAGCAATTCCATTTTACGAATGTCATTTCGCGGCTTAAAGAATCAAATCTGATTGTTTCCTCGCGGTTAAAAATAAGCCAAACACTTTTTTAGAAGTTATCCCCAGACTAATCCCATATCCATTGCATAATCCGAATTGCGATGATATGACATTTGAATTAAAATTAATTAATTAAAAATATTTTTTAAATTTTAAATGTCTTATAATTTCCCACCAATTTGTGGCTTTTCTTACATTAAATATTAATTGCAAGATAACATGTACATGTTCAATGAACATTGATGCAAATGACAAAGTATTTTGAATAAAATAATTCCCGTTGATGGAGAGCAAAGAGAACTTTTCCAGCGGGAATACATTTAAATTCGAAGATAAAAACGGAGGAAGTAAAAGGAAAAAAATGGATGGCAAGGAACTCATAGAAAATTGAAAATGATAACAAAAAAAATAAGAAATGTGCAGAATATTCATCTTGGAAAGGACGGAGACGATAAAGTCCAGGAGGAGCAGGAGGAAGAAAGGAGTTAAGAGGGAGTCTCATGGCCTTTGCCATTGCCTTGGCATTCATTGAATACCAAAGAAGAAGAAGAGGGAGATGCGCCGTGATATTTAGAACGTAATGTGATGAAAAATGCGGTATGCATGAGAAATTCCCCAACCGTTTTTTTTATGTGTGGAAGATTTTTTCTCTCTCTTTTTTTCCTTCTTCCGAACTCCACCATATAAACCTCTATTCCTCCTCCACTTTGCCGTTCCAAGTGAAAAAAAATACGAGGGAGTTTTCCTGGAGAGAATAAGACAAATGGGGAAGAAGGAGAGTGTGGAAATGGACGATTTTTCTCTTTTTCCACGGACGGGAGAAGGTCCATAGAAGAAACAAGTGCCGGATATGTATTGAGAGAGGCGTAAGGGACAGTAATGCGAGGAAAAGAGGATGTAATACTGATAAGGAGAGGCCAAAATAAAAAGAACAAGATTACGTTAGAGGACACGATGGGAAATGACAGAGCGTGACAGAGCAGCGAGACAAAGACAGAGGGAGAGAGAGAGAAACAGGTGGAGAAAAAATCAAAAGCAGAGACAAAAAGAAATAAAAAAAAGTGGGAAAAAAGGGAGAACAATGAAGACAGAGAGACATGAATAGAAAGAGACAAGAAGAAAGATAAATAGACAAAGAGAGAAAAGGAGAGAGAAAAATGACGACAGAGTGCGGGAGAAAGCAAGAGAGAGGAATAGAGAGAGACATAATAATACTAATAGAACACTTGAGAAACAAGTGAAAAAGCGAGAGCAAAAGGGAAAGAAAAATACCGAAATAGAGAGACAGGTATAGAAAGAGTAAAACGGAGAGAGCAAGAGAGAGAAAAAAGAAAGGCAAAGAGAGAAAGAAAAAGAGAGAATAAGAATGGCAAATAGCAAGAAAGAGAGGAATAGAGAAAGAGAAAGAGTGACAAAGAGAGGAAGAGAGGGACAGAGTAAAAAAGCGTGAAAGAGAGAGAGAGGATGAGAGAGAAAGAGGGACAAAGAGAGAAAGAGAGGAAGAGTGACAAAGAGAGAAAGAGAGAAAGAGAGAAATAGAGAGGGGGAAGAGCGACAAAGAGAGAAAGAGAGAAATAGAGAGAGAGGAAGAGTGAAAAAGAGAGAAAGAGAGAAATAGAGAGAGAGGAAGAGTGAAAAAGAGAGAAAGAGAGAGAGAGAGAGAATAAGGGAGCAAGCGAGCGAAGCAGAAATAAAGAGAGAAAGTAAAAGTAAAAGAAGAGAAAGAGATGGAAACGTTAAATTGAATGAGAGAGAAAGAGAACAGTAGAGAAATAGAAAGAGGAAGTGAGAGAAAAGAGAGGAGAAATATTTTGGTGTGTGTTAAGATAAAAGGGAGAAGAAGAATGTCTAGTGTTTGGTCCGGGTCCAGGATCGATAATAGAAAAAAAGAGCGGATGAAAACAGAGAAAAAGGGAGAGAAAGAAAGTTGTGTGGCGGCGGAAAAAAAGGAGGAAATGCAGGGTGTCATTCCAAGGAGTTGAAATACAGAAAAATACACCCACAAGTCTTCTGTCTTACCCTCTTCCCCGATATGTATAGACCCCAGGAATTGAAACCCGGGAGAAAAAAAAGGCTTGCATACGAAATTCTTCTCTCCGGACAAAGCCTCTTTGCATGTGTAAAACTTTTTTTGGAGTGTTGGATATTGTCCATTTTATGGAGGGAGAAATACTTTTTTGTTTCTCACTCTCTCTCTCTCTCTCTCTCTCTGAAAAAAAGGGAAAAACATGTTTCTTCTTTTTTGTTTCAAGGCCGGAATTTTCTCGGGAATTGAGTTGGACAAGTTCTGAAAGAATTTTGTTTTTAATTTTCCCACGGTCTCCCTCAATTGCTAATGGAAGGTGAAAGTGGGGCTTCAAAAAATTATGAATCCCTAAGTGATACGAGGCAATTTTGGGTGGGACATTTGGAATTTTATTTTTTCTGAGGCTTCTTCCAGTCACAAAACAGGAAAACTGCACTTCCCAGGATTTTCTCTTATTTTAGTTGTCCCAACAAAAAGTTCAAAATTATTTTCCCAGATTTTTATTTCGGTTTTATTATTTTGGAGTTCATAAAGATTTCACATTTTGTATTGTTGCGATTACATTTTCTTATTTAAGCTTTGTCAGAAGTTGCATTCACATTTGCCCGTTTAGCCATAAACAGCAGCAAATTCAGTGATCGCATTGATTAATTTAGCGTTGCAAAAGTCGCAGTAAACTAGGTATAGTGTAATTGACAAAGTTAAATAAAACTAAAATAGTAAATGACGTGAAATTCAAACATTAAAACATAAGAAATTACGTCGTTCAAAAATGTTCCTTCCGAAAGGGAATTGTTTTTATTTGTAAGTATATATTTGATTATTATTGAAAATATAATTTCAAATTTAATTTGAACCTATTTTTATTAGTTAATTGTATCATATTTCACTAAATTAAATTCCGGAAAAATTAAACCCCCCAGGAAACAGTTATTCAAAATTATATGCATTTTTTCACACTTTGAATTGTTGCGATTATTTTCTTATTTAAGCTTCGATGTCAGCATTTGTATTCAGATTTGCCATTTCTCCCTTAAATGGCAGCAAAGCCAATGATCGTATTGATTCAATTAAACGGAAAAGCCGGAGTCAACTACACTGTAATTCACCAACAGGAATAAAACCAAAGTTGTAAATGGCGTGAAATTCAAAAATTAAAACCCAGGAAATTACATCCCTCGAAAAAGCTCCTTTCGATAGGAAAATGTTTTTCTTTGCATGCCTATATTTGATTATTATTGGAATTTTAATAAATTAAATTTTACTGGAATTTTAATAAATTGAATTTTATTGAATTTCAAATTTTATTAACTTTTTTACTTTATTTTATTTTACTAAATCGATTGGCGGAAAATTTAAACCTTTCGAAAAACAGTACGGAGAATATTTAAACAGACTGCTGCCAAATAATCACAACAAGCATGTGTCCAGATAGGAAAAATCTCTATTTACTGCCTTTCTCCCCCGAAAAAATCTCATTTCTCATCGGATAAAAAAAAAGGAAGAGAAAATGTGAACACGCAACAAAAGATTGGATGGACACTTCCCGCCTCTTCTCCGAAAAAAAATGAAAAAAAAAACCGGGAGAGTAGATATACTAGAAAGTATATTATACGTCCTAGGACGGACCGGGTCGATTTGTCACCCTCGGAAATGGACAGAGAGTTTGATGAGGCTGTATTGTCCAAATCACGAAACAACTATTCTTCTCTGTCACACGTCTTCTTCCTCTTTCCCCTCCCTACATCCTCCTCCTCCTCATTCTTCCCCTCATCCTCCTCCCTGTCTCCTCCATCCTCCATCTCATCCAAAAAAAAACGGACTTTCCCCAGGGATTGAACACCTCTTTTTCTGAATCTCTCCTTCCGGAATTCTTCTTAGGCAGTTCCCATTTTTATTCCCCAGAAAAATTGGAATTAAAGAAAAGCACTTACATTGTCCTCTTCTTTTCCTCCCATTTCAAATGAAGCAACGTGTGAAATTTTTGGTGGTACTTTCTCCTGTCTATTTTGGGAGAAGAATCATGAAAAAGGAAAAATATTGATTTTGATTCTTGCATTGTGGAGAATGAAAGATTGAGTGGGGGCGTGTATTTCATTGATATTCATCAATGGGATTTTCCTCTTGTATTTCCTTTTTTCCCCGGATTTTCTTTCTCCTAAAGAACGTAAAACTTTCACCGAATGGAAGGCACTTGCCAGTGAAGGATGGTGGCCTTGAATATAAAAGAAACATTTCTCCCTTGACATGTCAAAGAACTTCCGGAAACATTTTTTTTCTTGTTTTCTCCACCACCAAAAGAATTTTTTGTGTACCCAAAAATTGTTAAAACGAGAAAGTTTTCTTTCTCCAAAAAACAAACAAGCGGTGAGAGTTGGGGGAGAAATATACTGCATCTTTTCAGTTTTCCCATTCATTTTTGGGGGAGATTGAAGGGATTTTCTTTGGGTTTTTCTGGGAGGAAACTTGGATTCTGAAGGGAGATTTTTGGAGTATGTATGTACATGCAATGTAAGAGACGGAAATCGATTCACACGTGCCTCCTCACAAATTAACAGATGCGGGCATTTCACACTTGAGAAGAAACGAATTACATTTCCTCCTCTCGTCTTTGCTTTCTCCCTCCTTCGGATATTTTTTGAATATAAGTATGTATGGGTGTGGGAGTGGATGGGCGGGAAAGTAATTGCTACCATGTCAAGGTACTTATGCATGGGCAGAGTGGGGGAGGCTCAGGAGGCTGGGGGAATTAGTCAAATGGGGAGCTGCTGTTACTATTACTACTTCGATTTATAACGTGGTTTGTCTCCTTCCACTTTCTCTGGATGCTCATTTAAATTTTCTTTTCCAGTGGTTTCCCTCTCGTTTTGTTCTCCCTCTTCTCATTTTGAGATATTTCCTTTGCTTTTCCCAGATTTTTTTCCTGTTTACTCTTCCTTTTTCTCAAATGATATTTCTTCGTCTCTTTAATTCCGCCTTCCCTTTTGGACTTCTTTCGTTTTTCTTTTCGGTTTTATTAATTTTTTGTGAGCATTTTGCTTTTCTGCTTCATTTTTTGGGAGCTTGTGCCTTTTCTGCTTCATTTTCTCGCTTTTGTGTTCTTTTTTATTTTCTGCTTTATTTTATCTTTTGTTGGCTTTTTTTTCTGCTCTATTTTCTCTTGTTTATATATGTTTACATTTCCTTTTTCTGGTTTTTCTTATTCTCTGGTGTATGCTTTATTTTCTGGTCCATTTTTGCTTTCGTGTGCTTTCTATTTTTGCTGTTCTTCCTTCTCGGATTTTTTCTCGTTTCTTTTTTGTTGACATTTCTCTTTTTTGACTATTTTTACGTTCCTGATATTTCTCTTCAGCAGGATTTCCCCCACTTTTTGTCTAATGTTTTCTATTTTCTGATTTCCTCCTGTTTACTATTTTTTCTCACGGTTTTTTTTTCTTTTCTGATACTTTTCATTTCTCGTTTTTCTCATATTACTTTTTTCCCTTTTTTTTATATTTTTCTTTTCTCGTTTTTCTTGTTCTTTTATATTATTTTTTCTTGTCTGATATTTGCCTTTGGACTTTTTTTGCATGCTTTGTTTAACTCTTTTCTGATTTCTCCCCGTTTTTGCTCATCGGCTGTTTGTCTGTTTTCTCTCTCGCATCTTTACTAATTTTATATCATCTGCTTTTTCCTGTTTTTTCTAATTTTTCAATCTTCCAGTTTTTTATGAATTTTTAAATCTTCCAGTTTTTTATGAATGAATAACCCCGTTATAATGCTTCATTTTTGTTTTTTCACATGTATTCATGCATTTTGCTCCTTTTTCTGCCAGTTTTCGGGTTTTTCCTGTCTGTATTTCTCTTGTAT
This sequence comes from Disparrhopalites patrizii, assembly GCA_034698585.1. Taxonomy (NCBI): domain Eukaryota; kingdom Metazoa; phylum Arthropoda; class Collembola; order Symphypleona; family Sminthuridae; genus Disparrhopalites; species Disparrhopalites patrizii. The sequence continues at coordinate 9,452 of JAQGBT010000885.1, read as the reverse complement.
TCAATGGTTTCTTCTTCCTCTGTCAGTTTTACTTTTTCTTTTCTATTTTATCTCGCCAGCTAATTTTCGGTCTTCATTTTCTTGCTTGTATTAATCTTGTTGTACTTTCCCATTTCTACTGTTTTCCATTTCTCTGTTCTGCTCTCTTTGTTTTTTCACTCTCTCTCTTCCTATCCTTTTCCTTTGCTTGCATTTAATTTTTTAAATGTTTTTTGGTTCCAATAATTTCACGTCACTTCCATTAACTTGGAGAAATGATTCGTCTCCCCACGGATTTTTTTTTACTGCTGTGCTTGCATTCCCATAAAAGTGTACATAGTTAATAATTTTACTCCAGGATTTACTACAGAAATTGGGATTTTATAGTGAGGTTATAATTCCTCGAATATAAAAGGGTTGAGTGCGCACACCACACAAGCTATAATTTCTTTTTGGGGAGTAACGTCATTTTAGTATAGCTAAAAAGCCCGTGACGTAGCCATTTCCCTTCCTTAGTACCAAAAATGAAGGAAGAGGAAGAGGGGATTTTACGGCTCTTATCATTTGCAAGAGTGAGCAGAATCCATTTGCCTTGATAAGTGTTTGAAGAGAGGAAAGAGAGGAAGGGTAGGAGGAGGGAAGGGTAGCTACACATTTATTAGGGAAATGTACATGAAATGTTTTATATATGTATAAGATGACATAATGACTGCATAAAATGTTTACGGTGGCTGGTACCTTTTTTTGGGGGGAGAATGATAATAATAATTGAGGTGGTGAGCACCAAAGAAATTCCTCCATTAAAACCCGGGATGGGTGCGGGGAAAGCTATTGGACGAGAGACGACAGGGGATGTAATGAATATTTTAATATTAGCCCAAAAATAACAGGGGGGATTTTTGGGGAACTTGAGAATGGCTTTTCCAAAATATCCCCCGTGTTTTTCTTTCCCGCTCTAACGTCTCCTATTTCCCCTAAGAATATTTGTCCGATTTTCTGGAAACAATTCCCTTAAAAAACTTTGGTAAACGCATAAATTTCAGGGGGAATTCTCCTTCTAGATTTTCCAAGTCTCGTCCGCCACTTTAAATAATAATAACTTTGTTGAATGTCCAATGCGAGGTTTGTTGTTGGTAATTTTATTGGCCATTTCTACGCACTATGACTCTCTCCGATTCTTTTGCTTTCTTTACTGCTGACACTTTTGAGGAGGAGAAAATGGAGGGAGAAAGAGGCAAAGTACTGGACTTGAACATGGATATAAATTACCAATGACAATGAAAGGGAATGAAAGAGAAGTAGACGAATGTGAAAGAAAATATGAGGATGAAAAACAAAAAGGGAACGCATAGATGCTAAGGGAAAATGAGAGAAAGCTCAAGAATTACAAATTGCATGTGGAAGCAGAAATAAATAGAGAAAGCATACAGAGAGGAATTAGAGCAAAAATTACAAAAATCAGCAACAAATTAGAGGTAGGAAGCTAAAGAGAGAAATCATGCGAGAGAAAAAGTGAATGCTTAAGAGATACCTACATGTAACAGAAAAACATCTAAAATAAGTAAAGGGAACAATCGTAAGAGAGGAAAACGAGAGAAATTGGAAGAATGAAAATGTAGAAATTTAAAGAATACATTTTTTTTAAAGTAGACGAATTGAAGGAATCAAAACAGCGAAATAGCAAGAATTAAAACGGGAAAATTTTAAACAAGACAAAATGGAGAATTTTAAAGAAGTAAATAAATAAAGAAATTAAAGGAAAGAAAGAAAGAAATAGAGAAATTTAAACAGAAAAAAACATTAAAAAACAACTTGAAAGAGGACAAAACTGAGTCAAATAAAATGACAAAACGAAAAATCGAGAAAGACGGAATGAGAAAAAAGGTGCGAAATGGAAAAAGCAAAACTAAATATAGTGACAACGTAAAATATGTATAGATATAAAGAAAAAAAGGTGAAAGAGAAATACGAAATGATGATAGAGAAAAAAAAATGTCCAAAAGAAGTTTGGGAAAAGAAGAAAAGCTTCACAGAGAAAGTTGACGCAGAAAATGCCGAAGAAGGTACGGGGAAGTTTTTCATAGAAAGTGATAGAGGGAAAGTGAGAGAATATGAGAGAGAGAGGGAACACAGGAATATAATATCATAAAGGACAAAATTATAGCCTAAGTTTTAGGACAAAATTTGTGGGTAAGAAAAGAAAGGAGGAAGGGCGGGAGTCCACCGGAGTTTTTTGAACCACTAATAACACTGTACCACAAAGACTTTGGTGGTGTGTTGGAGAGGAAAAGATTTTATGTTCTTTCCACTTCCTCTTTCAGCACCCTCAGCCGCTCATTTTCCCCCTTCTCTCCCTCCCATTTTCCCCCAAGAGGGAACATTGTGTGTAAAAATTTGTGGGGTGTGGATATAATAATGGTGGGCAAACCTCCAAAGTGATCAAGGGAGAGGCTTTAACGCATATTTCTTCCTCCTTTTTTCTTTTAAGCAAAACCTCTCAAGACAATTTCTTTCCCGACTCTCTGCATTTTCCCGAAACTTTCTCACTTTCTCCAAGTTTTTTCACTCAAAAATAAAATTGGAAGAAGTAACTTCCAAAACGTTTTTCTCCAGAGAAATTTATATCCATAAAAATCATTTGGTCGGACAATTTCAATTGGAAATTCATTTTCTGTATTTTAAAACTAAAAATATTTTTGTACTTTCACTTTCAAAATTTGTAAATATTTGCCTATATAATTTTTATGCATTAACTATAGTCAATTGATATGCTTTCATGCCAGAAATTCTTTCCATTTGAAACACGTCACAGAAGAAACTGTAATTCAGGAAATTGCCGAAATTATTTTTTCAAATTAAAACTATTACTAAAAATAAAGCGGCATCAAATTAAAAAAAAATTAACGGTCCTGCTTTCACCAAAGAAAAAATATTCGAAAGTTTACGAAGTAAATTCCAATGCAGGAAAAGCATCCTTGATATTTTCCCCTTCGCCAAAAGAAGATTTCCCTTTATGAAAGCCACCTCTTATTTATGGGACACTTTCCCTTACGCAACTTTCTCCCCTCGACTTTCTCCGCAGATTGGATTTTTCACCATCATCATCATCACACTTTATTGTCCAGCTCCTCTCCTCCTCCATTTGCTCTTGCCTCAACAAATACCCTTCCGAGAGGAAAAAGCAGCATCTCACTGGGGATATTGAAAGGGAAAGGAAACGCTGAGGATGAAAAAAGGAAAAGAGGAGAAAGCGAAAGGAACATGTACATGAAATAATTTTCGTCCCCCTTTTACACGTGGTCAAAGCCTCCGTTTTTGCACATGGTGAAAGTCCCGTTCGTTTAGACGTGATGTAACACAACAAGGGAAAGAATTTTTTCTGGTTGGGATAGTTTTCTTTTCTTTTTCCAAAAGATTTTCCTTGGGATTTCATTCTGTCACATAAAGTAATATGTAACCCACCTTCTTTCCACACGTACTTTCTCCACCCGCATTTTTTTCTACCAATGACGTGAGGGCACGTAGATGGATTTTCTTTTTACGGGAATCCCGTATATTTTTTCCGGTTTCGTGACATACTTTTTTCCAGGTATTTTGCCCCTTTATTCCCTCTGTTTTCCCCCATTTTATTGCAAAGTTTATGCTACATGTTTGTGGCGAACTTTGCCTTTTTCTGCTCAGATTTTCCCGCAGAAAAAAGATACGAACTTCGTTTTTTTCGTGTTGGTACAAACATTATCTTAATTAATCTTTATTATCAGTATTTGACAATTTGGAAATTCAAAAACAAAATCAAATTAAAATCACACTTTTCCCCCGAATAACATGCGCGTCAGATTGAATGCACAAGCCTGACATTTTACCGCTATTTACGTTTTTTCACCTTGAATTTATTTTTAATTTTTGGACGATGCAGGCGCAAAGCCGTTCATGTGTCCATGTAGGACTTTCACCCTGAAGATAAGCCCCAGAAATGGCCGTAAATAGTTAACGGGCTGATAGGACTTAACGAAGCAAAAATGATAGGGAGCAAATTAAATCGAATATAAAAATGTACTGGGCAAAATAATGTACAATAAAACGCGCCCGTAATTTTTTTTATATATTAAAAGCTACAAAAAAAATCCCCAAAGAAAATGCCTGTTCCTTTTATGACCATTCTCCCCATTATATTTTTACAGGAGGAGAAAGCCTTTGTTGTAAATGGTGAAAATAAATACATATCTTCCAGGAGAAAGACCTTTTCCTCACGCTTCCCTACTCACAATAGATTATTCAAAGAGTTTTTCCTTTCCTCCTTTGGAATCACACAAAAACTTTCGTTTTTCAAATTGCGCATTTTCCCCTTGTTTATTTCTTTGTTGGTGAAAGTTTTATGTATTTTTTGGAACTTTCCCCTTTTTCTGATTATTTATGGAAGGTGACGAGTGGAAGGAGGGAGAGAGAGAAATGGAGGAAATTGGATGGTGAAGAAAGGGGACGGTGAAAGATTTTTCGACTTTGATCTTCTGAGCAATTATGCTTGCTTCAATGGGCGGGTGAAAGGCAGGTTTTTATACTTTCCCTTTGCATCTCCCATTTATCACTTTTTTCCCGCCAACTTTCCTTCTTTTCTGAACTTTCACTTCCTTGGAGCAATTACAGAACAGAAGTTTCCTACAGATTGGAGAAAATGTGAAATATTAAAGATGAATAGTAAATTCGCGCGCCAAGTTCAAATGGGAACAAAGTTTGGGGAAAACAAATAAAAAGGGAAAAAGGGAACCAATAGAGGCCTAATAAATCATTGGGCAATATTTTGGAGAAAGTAGAGGGAAATTTCGTAATTTAAAATTTTCTTTTTTTTCTACAGGAACAACTCCCTCCGTGATTTCGGCGGAAGTGTCGGGCTTGAAGGATCAGAGTGTGATCTTGCCATGTCAGCTAAAGCCGGAAGTGTGTGGATCTGTTCACTCCATCAAATGGTACCGAGGCGAACGACGGGTGTACATCTTCAGTGAAATTGCTTCCTTATCCCGGGCCGAGGATGATTTGGCTGAAAGGTACTAGCTTGGACATGTTTTTCTAAACATTTTAATCTATGAACGAAGAACAAAAATAGTCATTTACGAGGACCAGTTTTGGGAACGGTTTTTTTGGAATTTATAAGAATTCGCATCAGATTCTGTCGCCACCAGAGGCTTTCGTCCCAATTCAATTCGATGTTTATTGCATTTTATTCCTAGAAACGGAAACTAATTATTAAGGGAAGAATTCGGGTTAAATCACTAATCTTGAGCATGGGCATATACAGCAAAGCTCAATCTCATGCATATTTTAAATTATTGAAATTTTTTTTTAAAAAATAACTAGAATTTACAATAACTGACAAATTATTTCAAAAATTACTAGAATTTACAATAACCGACACTCTATTTCAAAAATGGCTAGAATTTACAATAACTGAACAATTATTTCTAAATTATTTTAAAATCACGGCAACTCAAAAATTCACGGCAACTAAAAACGAAAAAATGATCCCAAATTCATTGTATTTTGAAAACCGGTAGCAATTCTTGTAGCAAATTCCGGTAGCAAATTTTGTAGTATTCGAAAAATTGCATAAACATTCCCCACAAATTTACAGGAATTTAAAAATTATTTAGGATTTGCAACAATTTTCTAGTATTACAAAATTATTTTCAACATTATTTAAAATTCGTGGTAATTACGGAGTTATAAAAAACCATCGTAAATTGGAGCGGCAGAATTGCTTTAACATGATCAAAAATTTGTGGTAAAAGAAATAATTTAATAATTGCGTCAAATTCAGATTAGTTAAGTCTAATTATTACTTTTAATTCAAAATTGATTGTGTTGAAAAATGCATGTAAAAATTGCTGCAGATTTACTTGATATATATATAGTCGACTCTCTCTATAACAGCACCCTATAAAGCATCAAATTTCGCTAGTTATAGCGAAAAACTGTTATAGAGAAGAGACATTTCTACGTTAGCAATTGGAGAAAGTTTTTGAGAGGAGCATTTTTTGCTGCTGCTATAGCGAGAGTACTGTTATAAAGGGGACCGTTATAGAGAGAGTCGACTGTATACGTATGTACTATTTTATTGATAGCCTATTTAAAGCAAACCCAAAATACACAGGAATGACGATGCCTTAAAAATTGCCCCAGTAAATAACACAACCAAAATATTCCACGATGCAAAGGTAGATAGAAAATCCATTCTTATTTATTATTTCATCTCAAACGTCGAGACATGAAAAATCTTCGGAGAAAGCAAAGGGAAAATAAACCGGAAAGTGCAGTGTGGCTTCACTCAGATTATTTGAATCTCCATTGTATATTTACAATTACAAAAGCGCTCCCATGCAAAATCCCTTTGTATTTCAAAATTACATATATACTATAAACCCAAATAATCGCCCATGCGAATTCCTGCAAAAAAAACTCGAAATAACGCTCTCCTCCCGAAATAAGTAAGAACGCTCTGGAATATGGAAATCACACAGAAATTGCGGGGAAAGCATCCGGCCTTCAGAATAACAAAAAGACTATTGGGGCATGAGAAATCTCCCTTTAATTACATGATCATTCGTAGAGGGATGAAATCCCTCACAAATCCTCCTTCCATACATTCAGCCATATACCAAAATATCTCCAGAGTCCCTCAAACATGAAGAATTATAATAAAAGGGAAACCCCTTCAGTGACCATCCCACGCTGGAGCTATAATCATACAAAATACAAACCAGGAGCAAAAAGCAGATTTTAGGAAGCGTGAATTAGAGCAGAAATTGAGAGATACAAAATAAACCTGGAATTTCATCATTCAGTTTTTCGTCCATGCATATTTCCAAGGAATCAGCATATGAATTTCTCCTGAGTTTTACACCACATGAATTTGTTTGGGGGAGAATGCACTGGCGGGAAATATAAAATTTAATCATGTATGGCTCCCTTTATTCCTTTCTCCATTTACTTTCACTTTCCCCTCTTCTTCATTCAAATATATGGAAATTTTTCCGGAAGACCGGAAATTTCGCGGTATTTCCCGGTTAATAAAACGGAATTGCTGTGGCAGGAAATTATTTTTAATAACCTTAGATGATGAAAGGGTTTCACGCCATTCATTGTTTCTCATCGCCGTTTGTTTGCCCAACTGCATGATGAAATGTCCCAAAATTGTAAAAAAGACGCAAAAAGCAAGTTAATTTTTAAAATAATGAAGAAAAACTAACGGAAAATGTATATGGATATTGCTCCTTTAATTTTGGTCCTTCAAACAGGATAAGCATATATTTTTCAATTGAACTGTCCCAAAAATTTAAAATAGACTCAACTAAGCAAGATAATCCTCAAAATAATGAAGGAAAGTTTTAAACTAACGGAAAATGTACATGGATATTGTGCATTAAATTTTGGTCCTTCGAGCAGGATCAGCATATGTTTCTCTTCCAAGAATCTTTGAAACGCCAATGGTTATTCTGGACTTGGAAGGAAACGTTTAGAGAGAGAAAAAAAGGAGAAAAGGACCCGTTTTTTATAGGACGGTTTTTTATGACACAAAAACTTTCCTTGTAACTCCCACAATAAACTCTTGTCTTCCTTCCCCACGTCGTCCCACTTAATTGTGCAAATCCTCCTGCTCCCATTCTTCCTCCTGACAGCCTTACTCCTTCTTTCCCTTATTTTTTTTCTGCTGATTCTCCCTTTTTATGACCCTGTCCCACCAAACGGAGAATCGTCACTCTTTCCTCCCATAAAAATACCGGGAGAACACAAGAATTGTAAATGTCCCAGATATTTAGCCACAAAACCCGGTTCCTTCTCTCCCGGTCATAAAAATCTCCCGGGCGTTTTCCTCCCAATTCTACTCAGGCAATTAAATTCACCAGATTTATTTTCTTCCGCAAACTTCTTACCCCAAATCTTTCAAGGACGAGATCAAAATTCCTCTGGAAATAAATTGAAGGGCGCGAGTTTGAATTAAATAAAATACCGTTGAAATTAATTTTTATTGAATACTGCCAAGCCTCTACACAGGCAAGAATGTTCTGGGTAGACAGCAGAGGATTTATTATTTCCTACAGTTCGAGTGGTTATTTTCCCCGGCCATTTTCCCCCCGGTATAGCAAAGCAACAAGAGGAGTCGACCAAAAAAATCGCGAGGGAGAATAAAAATGATGGGAGGCGACAAATACCATTTCATATATTTTATTGTTATTATGACTACACATAATGCTTCCTCCACTCATATATAAAAGTACCCTCAGACTCGACCTACAGTCACTTTCGGGAGAAATATATATTTTTTCTATGGTTATATAGAAGGGCCAGTCGTACGTAGAGGACCAGAAAGTTTTATCATAGGAGAAATGTTGCCAAAAAATGTCATCCCCTATTACTCTCTAGTCCTCCTCTCTGGCGTTTCTAGTGCTCTTGGGACTTTTTTTGCGAACAGCACAAGTAGGCGGTACGAGTGCTGTAAGGAAAAGAATTAGAGGAGCAAAAACAAAATGAGAGAGGAACGGCTATCCGAATCGAGACAGCAAACTTGAAGAAACGAAAGCACGGAAACTTGGAAGAGAGAAAAATATGCAGAAGGAAAAAAGGGAAACGATAAACGAAAACCGAAACAAGGGAGAAAAAGGGAAATTCAGAGAGATAACAGAAAAACAAGAAAGAAAAAGAGAAATTAAGAGAAACAAGAAAGAAAAAGCGAAAATTAGTGACAGAAGGGAGAAACAAAAAAAAAATCAAAATTTAGTTACAGAAGGGAGAAGCAAGAGAGGAAAAAAGGGAAATTCAGCGAGATAATAGAAAAACAAGAAAGAAAAAGAGAAATTTAGAAAAGCAAGAAATAAAAAGCGAAATTCAGTGACAGAAGGAAGAAACAAGAGAGGAAAAAAGGGAAATTCAGAGAGAGACGAGAGAAACAAGAGAGGAAAAAAGGGAAAATCAGAGAGAGACGAGAGAAACAAGAGAGGAAAAGAAAAATCGAGAGAGAAAAGAGAACCCAAAGAGGAAAAACGAAATTCAGCAAGGGAAGAGAGAAACAAGGGAGAAAACGAAAAATCAAGAGATAAGAGAGAAACAAGAGAAGAAAACGAAAAATAAAGAGATAAGCGACAAAAAATAGAAGAAAAATAAAAATAGAGAAAGACAAAAATAGGGAGAGAGAATAGAGAAGCACAAGAGGAAAATGGAAAATATAGAAAGAAAGAAGAGAGAAACAAAATAGGAAAAAAAAAATAGAAAGAACGAAGAGAAAAAAAAAGAGGAAAAAGAAAAATAGAAAGAACGAAGAGAAAAAAAAGAGGAAAAAGAAAAATAGAAATAAAGAAGGGAGAAGCAAAAGAGGAAAAAGAAACATAGAAACAAAAAACAAAGAAACAAAAGAGGAAAAAGAAACATAGAAACAAAAAACAAAGAAACAAAAGAGGAAAAAGAAACATAGAAACAAAAAACAA